>JAFELL010003136.1:0-35186 GCA_019059645.1 Caranx melampygus | reverse complement strand
CTGGCAGACAGCTGGTGGTTGGCCTTTTACTAGAGCTAATCTTACACTCATCAGGTCAAAGGTGAAGAGTGAGTGTTGGTCTGGAGCAGGTTAATAGACCGTGACATCTGAGAAACCCACCCCCCCCACCACCACCCAGCACCCCCTCCTGTTCACCTGCAGCCACAGCTAAACAAACTTGACACGCTGAGATGTAGACCCTGTTGGTGTGTGTGCTCCAGTCTTGATCAGGGGTCACTGTGCCCCATTAATCAGCTCTTCTGTCTCTCTCGCCAGGCTCCACAGGCCGCCCCCCGCCCCCAGAAGGAGCACGCCTGTCCCCGAGGCGCGAGGAGCGTTGTCCGCCCAGGGCAGTGAGGAGGGGTCTCAGACGGGAGGAGGAGGGGCTGCGGGTGGATGTCACCCGGCGGCGTGGGCAGCTCTGGAGGCAACAAGAAGCCCCGATGGTCCGCACTAAGGTAACGACGTCCCCTCTGAGCTCTGCGATGTTCCTCCTGTGTGTGTGTATGGCTGACCCTGCACCTCCTGCTCCCCAGGGTTGTGCTGTGTGCAGATCTCCCTGGAGGCCCTGGGGATCTGCAGAGCTTCATCAGGGACGTGGGCTGTACCCAGACCAGGAGGCCATCCACACCCTGTCGCACAGCTGGACTGCCCAAACACACCATCATCAAGTCTTCCAGAAACCAGCGCTACCACGTCAAGCACCACGGCCGCCCTCAAGGAGCTGGGCGAGGGGGGCGGCGGCCAGCGGGGGGGTGGACGTCAGCGAGTACAGAGAAGAAGAGCTGCTCTCGGGCTCAGAGGACCCAGAGTCCAGCGAGGACGGAGCCGAGGAGATCTACCCGTCCACAGAGGGCAGCGGTGGGGGCGGCGGGCACCGGGCCCCGGCCTCCGGCTCCACCTCCAGCCAGTCATCCTCAGGAACCAACGCCGCTCAGGAGGAGGCCAAAGACAAGGGCCACGGCCGGCCAGTGGAAAATGGCCCCGGGAGCTCCTCATCCAGTCCCGAGAGCAGGTGACTACCAGAGGTAGAGACTGACAAACGGGGGGGGGGGGCTAAGAGAGGAGGAGGAGGACAAGAAGAAGAAGAAGAAGAAGAGGAAAGGATCTACGATACAGAAACAAGGAACTGGAAACGAGGCTGCACAGAAACTGTAGGAGACAGAAACGTCTCCGTCGGCTGAACACCACCACGGACCACACACACTCTCTGACGTCTGTGACCTCTGACCTGTGGACTGGATCACCTCAGACACTGTGAAACAGCTTCCCACAAATGTTTGAATAATTCACTCCAGACTTTTCAGATCAGACAAAAAAACTGAAAACAAAAAAAATCTTCTAATCATCCAATCACCAGAGAGAGACACTCCACGGAGGCGGGACTTCGGCCTCCTCTGAAAAACTGAGCACAGTCCCACAGGACACACGTCGCTGATTTACAGACTGGATCCTGGAGCACTCCCATGATCCGTCAGGATGTTGCTGATGCTGTCGCGGGGGCCGGGTTCTCAGGATCCACAGGATCCACAGGATCCTCAGGATCCTCAGGACTTCCTGTTCATCATTCCAATAAAAAAAGGACACAGCCACAGCATCCTGTCCTCACCTCACACAGTCACTACCAGTCCAATCTCAGCACTTACTCCTCACACAGACACTCCTCATCATGTGGATGTCATGACCTCTGTCCACCCATCCGTCCCTCCGTCCCTCCGTCCATCCGTCTCCCTCTACGGCCTCTCGTAAAATAAAATAAAAGACTGCGAGCTTTAGAGATGACTCACAGAGGGCGAGAGGAGCCGTGGACGCCGGCCTGGCACGAGGACAGTGGACTGACATCAGGAGGATGTGGCCTGGACTGGGTGGGGGGAGGGAGGGGAGGAGAGGGAGGGGGGGGGCACCTGGAGCCCGACGAGGACGAGGTTGTTCCTGACAACACACGCAAGAAAAAAAAAAGAACAAGAAAAAGTTAAAAAAAAAGAGAGAGAGAGAGAGAGAGAGAGAGAGAGAGAGAGAGAGCGAGCGAGCAGCGGAGATGGAGCGACCAAACAATCAGTGACTTTATGTGCGGTGTCCTCCCTTCCTCTCCTCTCTCCCTCCTCCTCCTCCTCCTCCTCTCTCTAACGGTGCCCACAGTCTTGTGTTTCACCACACCTACCCGCACTTAAACTTCACCAACCCTATTTATTGCTATCTTTATCCATGATTATTATTATCATTATTGTTATTATTGTTGTTATTATGGTTAGAGTTGCTGTCATCGTGTTGCTATTTTTAGTTTTTATTTCCATGGTTTTTAAAATATTGGCTTTTCTGAACTGGGTGGTTTGTTTGGGGAACAAGAGACATTAAGAGGAACTCAGACGAAGAGGAGGAGGAGGAGGAGGAGGAGGAGAGAGAGAAGAAGAAGCAGTTACTGAGTGTTGTAAGGTTTAAATGATGATAATAATAAAAACTCTGTCATGTTGTATTATGCCAATTTTTATAGTTCTGTTTCCCAAAAATAGTAAAAAACTACGAGTTGAATAAAAAGAAACTTTTGTGCTGCAGTTGATGACAATCGACTTTTGAGCCATTAAAGAAAAGTGGCAGGTTTGAGTGTCCCTCACTTTTAATGTCTGTAAATACCCAGGGACGCGGGGGTAATTAATTATTACTGCTCTACTTTCATTTTTGATGTTGCTGAGTAACTTTAAGTGTTTGAGCCAGAAGAGCTGGTTTTGTTCTTCTTCCTTTGGACGACTCAGTGAAATCAGTTCATCTTCTTCTCTTCAGTCACAGAGTATTTAAAGAGAACATCTGTCCTTCGGTTTGTTGTTGTTGTTGTTGTTGTTGTTGTTGTTTGTGTGGTGCAGTTGTGTTTAGGTTTAAACTCTGTTCACAACACGAACCTGAGGACGGACAGTGTGCTGATCAGCTGCCACACTCAAACAGACGATCGCCTCGTACGACAACAGCAACCAGCCTTTTGTTTTGTTTCTGTACGACAGGAATCAGGGTTCGACTCTAATGAAATCTTCATTCATCCAGTGGTGAAGTCTATTAAAATTTGTGAATTCAAAATACGGTGTGATTTTTATGTTTTTTCATTATTTCACTCCCACACACAGACTCGTACACACACACACACACACACACAAACACACACACACACATTTTGTAGCTGAGGCCAAGTCGTTGTCCAAGCCAATCAATTAGAGTCTCGGTGAAGCCACAGGGCCCAGAGGGTGGTGGGGGTGGGGTGGGGGGTGAGGGGGGGGGTCTAATAAGTGTGTATGGAGTGACAGTAATTCACACAGGAACACAGCCAGCACTCGCTCTCTCCCTCCTTCCCATTACAGCAGAGCTACTGGAGACTGCTCGGTCCCACTGCTCCCACCACAAGCAGGCTGAGGGGTTTCACACACACCACACACACATCAACAACACACACACAGGCATCAACACACACACATCAACACACACACACAGGCATCAACACATACACACACACAGGCATCACACACACAGCAGAAACACACACACACACACACAAATATCAGTGACATGTGTAACAGGCAGGATGAGTGTTAAAACTGCACATCCTCTTGTTTACATATGTGAATAATGGAGTTGATTCGTGGTGAGTTCAAGTGCAGCTCGGCCTGTCGGGTCGTTTCAGTACCGAAGCTGTTAGTGCATCACAGAGGTTCCTAACATCAGGCTCCGGGTCCTGCAGTGAGTCACCTGATGCACCTCAGAGGTCAGGAAGTGACCGACCCCCGTCCCCACAGTGACGTCTGTGTTATCGACTTTATAAAGAGCTGATCTGCAGAATGAAAAACACACGACGGCTGTGTCTTGATCAGTCAGCACCAGCACAAAGCATCATGGTTACCACCAGTCAGCATTCATCTGCTGCTGCTGCACTACATTTCATGATGGGATGGTGTGAGTGTGACGTGCTGTTGGACGACATACTCTCCCACCTCACAGCCCGCAGCCTGTCGGGTCCTGCTGGACTCTGTATGAGACACTTCAACTTATCTGTGGTGAGAAGTGAAGCTTTCAGTAAACGTGAGGCAAACAGCAACAAAGGACTTGGATTTGTCAGGGACTACTTTCCACCGTGGATTCAGTGCAGCAGTGAGCCGGTCAGTGTGTGTTGGTGATGAGCTGCAGCAGCAGCAGCAGCAGCAGCTCACTGATGCTTCATGGAGCCTGTGTGATGGAGTTATTAAAAACAGGCCTCATGTACGTGGAGGGTCGTGTCAGAGGGGCGGATGTGACACGTACACATCTATAGACTCACATGAACGACGCTGCTGGTGTCAGCTGTCAGGATCCATCCACCGTCAGCTCGGCTCTGCCTCATGTTTGCTGCAGGATGAACGCTCGCCAGCCGTGTCCTGTAAACATGACAGACGGAGCTGACATAAATCTGTGTCTGTGGCGAGGGAAGAATTAAAGGGGAAGAGTCTTTGTCTTGTTGTGGTTGTTTTTGCTCTTTTGTCATCGTTAGTCATCGATTAATGAGACCCAGCGATTAGCTCAGAGCCGAGCCGCGGGAACACAGTGACTGCATGTTCTGGCTCAACGCTGAGGCCGCGCCGCTGTAAACAAGTCCAACGACAGGGCTGGGACGGACCACCTCTGGTCCAACACGCAGGGCACGCTGCGAGGGATTCTGGGTAATCGTCCCTGTGCCCTGCCAGAGAGTGAGGCAGCAGATTCTCCTGTTTCTCTGGCGCGGCCTCGCTCTGGAATCACAGCATTTATTAGGCAGAAAATCCAAAGCCCGTTTATTTTTACGGCCTGTCCAACTCTCGTTATGAAGCAATATAAAAGCGCAGCTCGCCGTACATTTGAACAGCGGGGTGGCGAAGCTGAACCCGCCTCAACTCCTCGCTGCAGCACAACATGATGTCATCAAGTCCGGCTCCATCGGCCAATCGCACGCGTGTGAGCGAGCGCACATTCCTGGTGCATTACTCTGTCGTGTGGATTTGACCTTTTACATCCAGATTCTTGCATCAAAGATAAAATAACCCCCCCCCCCCTCTGTGAGCGGACACACGTCTCACCGGCCCGTGAACGCAGCACTCAGCACCACTCCACACGGCGTCTCCTGCTGCACAGACACACACGCTGGAAAAGTTTCCTCCTTTAATTGTTGTAACTTCTGAGAAAAAACAATGCGACGGTCAGTCAGGAGCTGAGAGGCAGCGCCGAGACCACCTGCAGTCCACGAGCACTGTGAAGCAGCTCATCTGACAGGCTGTAATCACACACACACACACACACACACACACACACACACTGCCTCCGTAATGAGTTTCAACTCTGATGAGGTGTGGCAGGGCAGAACAATCTTGGTGTTTAACCTGCCACTAGGGGTCAAACATTTGGAGTGTGTGTGTGTGTGTGTGTGTGTGTGAGTGTGAGTGTGAGTGTGTGTGTGTGTGTGTGTGTGAGTGTGAGTGTGAGTGTGTGTGTGGTGGACTCGCTCAGTAAACAATGGAGCCTGAGTGTAGGTGATGAGCTGGAGGTGGAGGTCGTCCTGCACCAGCGTTTTCCTGCCGCAGACAATCAGCTCACGCTGTGCTGCGACTCTGCGGGGGGGTGGGGGGGGCGTCATTATCCCTGCTGGGCCGAACCAACGAGGAGAAGGACCGAACAACAGTCACCTCCACCTGCTACTTCCTGTTAAAGCTGAAAGCCTGAACCACAGTTTAGTTTGGTCCAGACGGGGTCAGCTCTTCACACCTGTGAATGTGGTCTGGATCAAACGGGACTGACAGTGTGAGCCAAACGAGTGTGAGCGCCTCGAGTGTGAGCGCCTCGAGTGTGAGCGCCTCGAGTGTGAGCACCTCGAGTGTGAGCGCCTCCTGAGGCTCACAGTGATTCACCTGAGGGAGGCTGAAGTGAATCTGCACTAGTGTTCAGCTGTGGAGACCCAGGATGATTCAACATCCCATACCACGGTGTCTTCGCTCAGTGATGGTGACGTAAACCTCCGTCACCGTGGCGTTGGATCTGATCCGTACAGATGTGCAGGGTTGTAAAAGCAGCTGTTTCTTCCTACAGACCCTGACTCCTGGTCGCTGGTGCACGGGAATCAAACCTGAGAACCCAGTGAGCGGTGGGTGTCTGTGACCGCAGCAGGTGCCGGTGCTCTCCTCTCCGCTGTGGATGTGCTCACGACGCAGCGAACACCGAGCTGTCGTCTCCTTCTTCTTCAGCATGAATCACTCCTCTCAGAGTTTATGCTTCGCCGTCCAAGTTAACCTTGGAATGACTCGTTTCATGATGTTCAAAGGCTTCCAGACGGTTTCAGAGCGCCTCGTCTTTTGAACAATGTTGTGCATTGTGTATAAACTTGAACAGGGCTTGGCTTGAGGGAGCCGAGAGGTGGGGGGGGCAGGCTGGGCTGAGTCAACTACGTGGCCACAGGAACCAAATATTGCTTCATTTGTACATGTATGCAATCAAAGAAACCCAGGAATGGAAAAAATACAGCCCGAGAGGCTGTTTTGGGAGGAATTTACTGGAAATTGTGGATGACAATGCAGCTTCCTGTGTTTATGTAGTAAAAGAATACGCTTTTAAAAGCTCTATTACTAAAGAAGGGCGCGATGGATGTTCCAGGAAATTAACAAATAAGCTCTGACAAGGCCGACTGGCTGCAGTCGCTCTGCTGAGATTTCATTCAGCCGGCCCACACTAATCAGCCTCAAACTCAGTCAGAGGAGCAGCATTATGCAAGATAAAGCTAATAACTGGCCAACAACTCAATCTGAGCCATGAGTTTATTCCAACCTGCCAGTTTTCCCGCAGCAGCTCTGGACCCGGAATCGTGTTACTAAAGGACGTTGTGGGAAATTAAAAGATAAACTCCATCAGGCCGTCGCCATTGCCACCGCGAAACCCGTAAACACACAGACGCACATTTTCCTCTTAATGGTCCAGAGTCATCAGTCGACAAATATTATGCAACAACAACTGAATCTGGATGGAAATGCTCGTCTCTCCCACACGGGTGCAGCCCACGAACACAACGCAGCGTCCTGATGAAGACGTGATTTCTTCGGCCCTGATGACATTTGTCTGAGTAATGATATCAGAGCGCTCCGTCTCATCACCGTCCCTTCTTTATAAACGTGTTAGAGGAGGATCACCCTGCCCCCCCCCCCCCCCCTCCTCTCAGCTCTGCAGCTTTGTGGTGAGCTCCTCTGGTTTTCATTCCCTGCCACCCGTCCCCTTTTCCTTCCACCTCATCCCTAAATCTCCTAATTCAACTCATTATTCGCTCAATTGGTGGGCTTTAACCTCTCCTGCCTCGGGTCCTATAGAGCTGGTAGTCATTAGCAGGCAGGGTTTGTGACGGAGCGGAGCAGGCCCAAACACACACACACACACACACACTTATGTGCAGTGTCATAAAGTGCCTGGAGAGCCTGCGGGGTGTCGCTGCAGTTAAACACATCTCAGCGTTAGACGGCGGCTGCTCCGTCACGTGTTGGATGGGAGTCAGGTCTGCTGGGTTGGGACAGACAGCGCTGCGGCGGCGGTGGGACCACCCACAGCGCTGTGGTTCCACTGATACGAGCTGCATCTGGGCGTGATGGCTCGTCTCAGGGGAAACTGCTGGGGACGATCATTTGACCTCCGTCTGAGAGGATTACAAGAAAAAAGTCTCGACGCAGATTCTTTGTTTTGTTTTTTACTGTTTTCTGGGACAAATTCATGATGAGGTAAAAATCCACGGTGACTGGTCCAGATGCTGAGAGGGTCTGATAACATCACACTGTGACGTCAGACTGATCACTGTTCGATCTCCTCCACATAACACTGATGACGTGATGTTTGTTGGTCTTGGTCCAAACAATCACGTCTCTCCTACATCTGAGGAACACGAGTCTGTATCTCTGAGCGTCACACGGGTCTCAGGTTCTGGCTGTTTGTGGATGAACCTGTCAACACCCAGGTCTCCTGCCATGGAGTCAGCATGTTACCATGACGACACAGTTTCAGACAGGAAACTAAACACAGTGTGTGAGACTGTGGTGTCTTTTCTCAAAGAACACAATCAACTCCCAGCTTGTTGTGTTTTTGGCCTGTGTGTGTGTGTGTGTGTGTGTGGGAGGGAGATTGACAGGTGTCTGGATACCCAGGGCCCCTCAGACAGCTGTGAGGGCACCACTGCAGGGTATTAGGCCTGATAGAGGGATGATTAGAGAACATTAGAGGTGAAGAGGGGGAGAGGGGGCACAGCTGTTGCTGCTAACTATTATTACCCACAATGCAGCAGCAGAGGGGAGGCTCTCTGTGGAGCGGGCTCACACACCTGTGGCCTCCCGCTGCGTTCAGGGGAGCTGTGGAAAGACGTACAGTACGGTACAGAGGAGCAGGATCATTGTGTTAATAATCTTATTTCCTCTCGTCCATTTAATCCTCCACACATAACCCAATAATGTCCCGTTAACTGGGACAAGTGGTGGAGGCACTAAAGAGGAGAGATGGAGGGGTCTCCCTCAGGGGCTCCAGGGCAGCTGGTGGCGCGGCGACGCCGTACGTCAAGGCTAATGCGGCGAGGAAACAGACGGCAGCGGTGGCAGTCACTGGAGGGGCGACATGGAAACAAAAAGTAAACAACAGCAGACATTCAATTAGGCAAATGTTGGGTCCAGATTAACGACTGCTCGTCAGGACGCAGCCTTTCATCGGCCCGCCGGCAAATATGGTTTGTGACATTTCGAGCCGATCAGAATACTTTCAAGATGTTGCTCTGGGAGACGGAGCGAGTTGGACTGGAAACCACAGTCGTGTTTGTTTGATTGGACGTGTGTGTGTTTGAGAGTGAATGAATGCGGTATGAAGCTCAGCCTCAGTCCACCGACAGCTCCAAGCTTCATCTGCGAAACGCTCAGCGCAGCCTGAATTAAAAATGGCGTGGGGTTCGCCCGGGGTCAGGTTTGTCTCCTCCGATCTGGGTCTTTGTCAGGCAAGGTCTTCAATACGAGAAGGCAAACAGCTGCTGTGATTAAAAATAAATCGCACTCAGCATTTCTCTAAACCCTGGAATAACTAATCTGGACTGGGACATGAAATATGCATGAGGGCAAATGTAATGATTTCATCCATCAAAGGACCGACTTAAACACTTTAAACCTCAGTCTTGTCTCTGCACACGGAGGCAGAGGCTGCTGCAGCACAGCGGCTGATCAGCGCTCACCTGGGGGGGGGGGCAAAGAGCTGCTGATGATTCTCTCTTCATTTCACTGACTCACTGGTTCTTATAAATTTACCAATAGTCAAAAATGTGATCAATAATTTAGTTTGACAGACAAAGAGAGGAGGTAAAACTGAAAAGTCTGATCAGTCAGAAACTCAGCACCATGACGTCATTAATCCAAAGTCCAGCAGTGACTGCGTCACAGGTGGGAGGTCACCTGATCGTTTTGATTGATCACAGCTGACTGTTCTGTTCAAGCACGGGATCAAACAGGGAACATCACAGGCCATGAGATCAGCCACCAGCCTGCTCCGCTGCCCCAGGCAACTGCCCCAGGCAACTGCCCCAGGCAACTGCCCCTCAGGCTGTGATGGAGGGTGGGCGGAGCTCTGAGCTATGCCAGGGCAAGTGTGTGCAGCCTGGGCCTGGAGCAGCAGCCGGGGCCCGGAGCAGCAGCCCGGGGCCGGAGCAGCCTGGGGCCTGGGGCAGCAGCCTGGGGCCCGGAGCAGCAGCCCGGGGCCCAGAGCAGCAGCCTGGGGCCCAGAGCAGCCTGGGGCCCAGAGCAGCAGCCCGGGGCCCAGCAGCCTGGGGCCTGGGCAGCAGCCCGGGGCCCAGAGCAGCCTGGGGCCGTCCCCCGGCGCAGCCTCTGCCTCAGTCAGCACTGATGTTTCCTGACAGAGGAGGCTCCATCAGAGTCAGGTCTGCTCCCCGTGCTCATGGGACAGAGGTTTACTGGACGTACAGCGTCCAGCTGTGACACAGTGTACCGTCCACCTCCCAGCAGGAAGACTAATAAAAGCCAGTGACCACTTCATGATGAGCTTTCAGTCTAAACCCTGCGTTCTGTCTGCAGGCGTCCTGTCAGGCTCCAGGTGCAACACTCACCTACAGTCAACAACGTGTAGATGTTTGTGGCTGTGACGTAACAGGGAGGTTGACCTTCTTCTTCCTGCTGTCACGACTTGAAGAGATGGACAGTGAGAAGACACAGGGAGTTAACAAGGGGTTGAAAATGTCTCTGTTAATAAAGTTGATTCAAAACACTCCATCTGATCCAGTGATTCACACTTTCATCTCACTCACGTCTGTCTCCACGTTGTCCCACAGTGAAGACATTAACATGCGTCTCTCAGCATGAGGAGAGCTGCTGACTGATGTGGGCTCTGACCGACATCTTCACACACACTGAAGACACACACAACGCAAACCACACACACACACAACTGTGCAGCAGTTGTGTGGCACATGTGTCTTCAGACTGATGAAGACGTTTTCTGTCTCTTTCCTTCAGTTGACCTCTCAGGGCCACCGTAGTCATCACTGTAGTGAGCTGATGTCCATGTTACCTGAACATTACCGCTGAAGATCCTGATCCTGTCATGTGTGCATCACACACACACACACACACACACACACACACACACGAAGAGGCCGAGCTGTCAGTCAGTAACTGTGCAGCGTGTGAACGCAGCCTCATTAGGCATTAACTGCATCAGCGTGTCCCGGCTGAATGGACGTCTGTCACTGATTGTCTCCGTCTGTTTGTCTTAATACGTCCAAACCATTGGACTGTGGAGACGCACCGAGCATCAGTGTCCTCCACCACAAAGACAAACAAGAACCATTCAAATATTTACCACTGTGAAAATAAGTCATGAGCACAGTGTGTGCATTAATGTCACTGTGTGTGTGTGTGTGTCACAGCGGATGTTGTGTGTGTGTGTGTGTGTGTCACAGCGGATGTGTGTGTGTGTGTGTGTGTCACAGCAGATGTATGTGTGTTGTTGTTAATGAACTAAAATGAGGACAAACACACATGCCTCTATATTGCATGTGTCCTCCTCCCTGAGAAATCATCGTTCAGAGCTTATCACATATTTCACTGAAGCCACACACACACACACACACACACACACACACACACACACACACACTTGCAGACATTAACATGGGCACACAGTGTATTCAATATTCATCACCACAAGCTGTCACATAATGGGCTCCTTCCACTGAAATAGTTAAACAGCTGACAGAGCACTAGTTCTCACACACACACACACACACACACACACACACCTCACCTGTAACGGGCTGAATGACAGATGAGACCTGAGCCTCCATCAGCTCCACCACCTTCATATTTGCAGCTACTTCAAACATGAAAACACACACACACACACACACACAGTGTGCAGTGATTCCTACTTTAACCTGTTTAAAAGTCAACAGTATAGCTGAACACACAGTTAGCATGCTAACGTGCTACTCAGTGCAAAGTAGTGAGCAGCTGGGAGCTGTGCACTCTGCACTACATACTACACACACACAAACACGTGTGTGTTGTGTTCATATTCATAATATAACTATAATTCATATTGTTTCAGAGATCCAAAAAAAAAAAAGATCATATAGGATGTTACCATGGAGACAACATTATTTATCATATAGGACGTTACCATGTGTGTGTTTGTGTCGTCGTATCTGCCGTTAACATGCTGCTCAGAGGCCACAGAGAGAGAGCCATGGTTTACGGCGGTGCTGAGCTGACAGACATCCACAGATCAAATCCAATCATTCAGGAACTTTGAAAGGAGCAGAGCAGATGTTCGTAATGGGACCAATAAATGATCAATACCATAGCTCTGCAGTTAAACCTCTAAACGGTGTCAGAGGTCAACCTGAGACAGTTAAACTTCCACCACCTCCGCCTCGCTGCTTCCTGTGCGTCCGAACATTCATTTAACCACCTGTGACCGTTACTGTCTCCAGAACCTTTCAGTTAGCTTAGCATGGCTAACGCTACATCCAGCAGCCGCCGAGCTCAGGTTGGTCGTGTGTACGTGTTGCAGCTCTGGTCTCCACTTCAAAAAGGTGTATTAGCTCACCTGCTCAGCAACAATACCTGCCATCCCCACTGTCACGCTAAATTAGCCTTCATTGGGCACGCACACACACACGCGCGCACACACACACACACACACACACACAGGCGGCAGCAGTGATTGGGCGATGACAGGGGTGATATGACTACACTCCTGTCTGCCAGGTAACGATGCCTGTCTGTTGATGCCAGAGTGGATAACATTCACAGCTCCACTCACAGGTCTTTCATCCACTGTCATCTGGAACAGAACACACACTCACACACACACACACTCACACACACACACACTCTCTCACTGTGCTGAACGCTGTCTCACACTACGAGGCCTGACATGATCCAGGAAGTCGAGGGGTTTCACCCACAGAACTGAGGCTGTGCATTTAAATAAAGTCCTGTTTCTACTGTGTTTTACTCTTCAGCACCGTGTGTGTGTGAGTCACTGTGTCACACACCGCGCCTGCTGCAGAGGGCGGCCTCCTCGCTGCCAGATGTTATCACGGGCTGCAGCGGCGTGTTGCGATGGGCGACTGCTGGAGCTCGGCCACGTCACGTGACATCGGAGATGAGGCGAAGGTGAGGAGGGCGAGGGCGGAGAACAGGAACACCACAGACGACTCATCACTTCTCAGCCCCTGAGCTGCTACGTCACACGTCTGCTTCTGCTCCAGACAAACACAAAGCTCCTTTTTATAAACATCACCATCTACTGTCAAACATCAACCTGTGGCTCCCACATCACTTGGCCTATGACCCTTCAAAATAAGAGTACAGCTGATAGATAATGCCACATAAAAGCAACAATCAGAGGAAGGTGAAAAGCTGAACAGGTCAGACCGTGTGTAAATCAGCTGAAGCAGGTAACAGTGAGTGTGTGTGAGGTGAGCTGTGTGTCTGTGACAGTGTGTGAAGACATGAAGCAGCCGGACTGACATTTACAGTGAGTTTCAGCTCATCCAAATATTCCTGATGTTTCTATACTGACAAGTGCCAAAGATGCCAGAGTTGTGTTTTATTTTGAAAGGAAAGTGTGTGTGACAGAAAGGATCGTACGTGTTGGTACCAGACCTCCAACGACAAGAGGAAACACATCAACACACACGTCTCCAAGAGTCTCAGACACAGAGTGAGTTCACGTTTAAAACTTTAAAACCACAGTGAAACGTGTGCTGCGGTGCCTCAGTGTGACCCCCCCCCCCTCCCTCCCACCCCCCCACCAGGCCGCTGTGGGTCAGCCATTTTGGTCACTAATGGCTGTGTTTGAAGGCTGAGGAAGTCCTCATTAGACCTCCACTCTTATTTCTTCTCTCTCCTCCTCCCTCTCTGCTTTACCTGCCTCCTCCGTCTCTCCCCCGCTCACTCTCTTCCTCTCCACGTTCCCTCCCTCCCTCCCTCCCTCCTCCCTCCCCTCCTCCCTCCGCCCTCCTCCTCTAACTGGGCCGTGCCAGTCAGTGGGATCAGGCCCGGGCCTCCGAGCCTCGCCTCCCAGACAACTGCAAACAATTAGGGAAATTAGTGGCTCCAGCATCACCATCAGGAGGCCTGCTTGTTTATAATTTAATCGGGGCGCATGTCAAAACAGTCAGAGCTTGAGAGAAACAAGATGCGTCGGCGAGATGAAATTCAAACTGCCAGCCAGCTCAAAATATTAGGACTGTTTGTTTAATAGCGTGCGACCAACTGGGTAAGAGCAAAATGTAGAGGGAGGGAGGGAAGGAGGGAGGGGGAGGGAGGAGGGGGGGGAGACAGAGGGAAAATACTAATGAAGAACTGAGGAAAGAAAACAGCATGGGAAAATATGAAGATGTATTAATTTAGTTTTTTTTCCTCCTTTCTTAAATCTATTCCATGTTTTGCGAGTTAATGCGTTTTATTTTTTCAGCTCCGCCCCCCCCCCCCCTCCTCCCCTCCCTCCCCCACTTCCTTCACTTAGCAGTGCTCTGGGAATTTCAAACGCTTGGATCTGTGCCGCCTTTCAAATTCATTATAAAAGCTTTTTGCTAACTAAATAGAGAGAGAGAGGGAGAGAAAAAAAAACTGCCACATTCATCTCTTTACCCCCACCCCCCCCTTTCCCCCTCACCCCCACCCCTCCCCCCTCGCCCCCTGACAATATATAAATAAACTAGAGTGACCTGATTGAGATGTAAAAGGCAGGGAGTTAGCACTGGGACCCATACATTACTTCCCAACATTAACAGTAGTCTACTGAGCCAACACATGGTGGTGGGAGTGTGGCCCCCGGGCAAATGGAGAGGTTAGAACTAATGCCCCCCCACCACCACCACCACCACCACCCGCCCCTCCCTCTCTGTTTTAACCGCTGGCCTGTGCCCACACCCTTGGAAAGTATGGGCTCTGTTTGGCAGCGACATGACACCACCACATACAGCTGAGACGCTCCCAGGCTAAAGAGTTATCACACACACACACACACACACACACACACACACACAGAGGAGGGAGCTGTCCAATCAGAGTAGAGACCGTGTCACACCTGGGACTCACACCTGCCCCAGTGATCGTGTGCATCAGAGCCAGTGTTAATCCTGTTTTCTCTTCCTTGATGACTCATCCTGCACTAGTGGGCGGTCCTAATTTGGCATCCAATTAAAATCTATCTCTTGCTCTATGCTTGGTAGGTGAACGGTGAGAGCACATTCTGTGTTGGCATGGCCTGAAGTGGTGATCGCCGGTTCGACTCCCAACTGAGACCATCTTTGCTGATCGGGAGTCGAACCGGCGATCACCACCTCAGGCCATTCCCCCAGTCTCTCTCTCTTGCTGCTTTCCCGCCTCTCTTCACCGTCCAATCAAAATAAAGCCCAAACATACTTAAAATACGCTCCAGTCACCATGGCAACCTGCTCGCTGTATTCCACCGTGTCCACCGCTAGCATCACTGCTACCTTCAGCTACGGGCTCACACATATAGAAACATCATCATCATCATCATCATCATCATCTTCTTCATCATCTTCATCATCGTCATCATCGTCCTGTGTTTCGTCTATGCGGTCAGCAGGTGGAGGTGAAGGTGGAGGAGGAGAGAAGTCCTCCACTGCCACACGACTGGCTACTTTGGCTGCCAATCAATACCCAGGACACGCCCCTCCTCCCCGACAGGAGACATGAGGTCATGCAGCTCTGAATGACACGACGCAGAGCAACTGAATGTCACAACTTTACAACAACAACAACAAACAGCTTTTTTTGTCCCTATAATTATTTCTTTTTTCTCAAATGTGGTTATCGAGCTTTTCAACAACAGACCAACAAAACACTGAGGACAGCTTTGGTCCAGACAGGACAGACACATACGTCTCACACACACACACACCGCCCAGCACGAGGACGGGGAAACAGCCCACATCAACCCCCCCCCGTAGAAAAACTGGACAGGTTTGAAAATAAAATAAAATAAATAAATAAAACAAGAACACACCCTGTCACGTACAGAGTCACGAGCAAGGCCGAGGACAAGACCGGAAAGCACCGCAGGACGAGAGTCCAACTGTCCAACTGTCCAGCAGCTGTCCCTCTGAGGAGGGAAGCACACAGGTCAGTATGTGACTTGAAACATCGCGGCTCGCAGGTTTTTACTTCCCTTGTTTGTCACTGTTTTCTCTTTTGTTTCTTTAACAGTTTGTATAAAGTTTATTGTCTGGACAAAGACCAGCGGGTCCTGGAGCTGCTGTCCCTGCCCCCGACACCAAGCAGCTGATCCGCTCATCCAGGGAGCACATCAGGGGCGGGGGTCTTTGGGCGTCTCACGATTCGATCCGATTCTGATTCTTAGAGTCACGATTCGATTCAAAACGATTCTTCTTCATCAAAACTTGATGAAACAGATGCAGTTTGTAAAAAATAATGTGACTTTTAAATGTGAAAAAGTTGTATCAACCGGTTCCAGTGGTGTAACACACAAAGGTAAACCTCAGATAAAAGGGAACATTTTCATGCTAAAGTTTTTTGCATATTTCACTGTCAGTGACTGAAAGACCTGGTTCACCTGGGGGCGTGTCCACACGTGCAAACGTCCAGGTGCCTTCAGTCGTATTTCGCAGCTTTAAGTTATACATTATATTATCACACAGGAGGACTCATCAGGCCTACAGTAGGCCTACAGTAGGCCTGTGTGCTAGTTATGCAGCGCGGCCCCTGTGAAGGAAGGTCAGAGGACAAACATACACGGACACAGATGTGCATCAGCGGCGCCGCGCTCTCCAGCCGCTTCACCTGCAGCTCCACAGACGAGCTCTGCAGGCCCTCTCTCTTCAGCCTGGTGTTTGGCTGCACTTCGTATAAAAAGAGTTCATAATGTGAAGATCGACCTCCATCTGAGCGGCGATCAGCTGAGCCGGAGCACAGTGGATGTGGCTGCACGGCTGCAGCAGCGTGTGTGTGTTTTAACGGGGACAAAAAGACGGGACTGGCTGAATGTCCTGCTCTTCCATAGCGCCGACAGCGAGGGCTGTTTGCAGCAACTTAACGAGCTTAACCACACAGCATGCTGTGACGCTGTGTACGGAAGCCTGTGAGGGCGCGCAGAGAGACGGAGGAAACGTTAATAAAAAAAAATCGATTTTGAATTTTATGAATCGATTTAAAATGGTAGAGGATAAGAATCGCGATTCTTATATGAATGGATTTTTTCGCCCCCCCCCCTAATGCACACAGCACTTATTCATCTCTTTACTATTATCCAGTCTATACCTCCATGAGCTGAAGAAGAGCAGCAGCAGCAGGAGGAGGAGGAGGAGGAGGAGGAGGAGGAGGAGGAGGAGGAGGAGGAGCTGAGTATAGACAGAGGGTGAAGGGTGAGGCTGATAGAGGCCTGACCATGATGATGATGGTCTCAGTGGAGCATCATTAAGCTGATGAGAATCACAACAAGGCAGTAATTGGTGATAAGATGATGCATGGTGAAAGTGATCCAGAGCCAGGGATCATGATAGCACGCACACACACACACACACACACAGACGCAGGGACAGACAGCCCAGTGAGCGGTGTGTGTGGCTGGCAGACATGCAGGGCCCTGGTCAAAGAGCATTATTTAGAGTACATGACTGCATGCAGCGCGGCACCAAACGGCTTTCATTACGCCGGGCTGCTGGACCGCTAATGTTCCCCCGGCTGCCTCGGCCGTCCGTCCAGTCCGTCAGACAGACACACAGGCCCTGACCATCAGCCGCCAGTCCACGCAATCAGCCGCCTGCTATCAGCTCTCTAATTGGATCAGTGGCACGAATGTGATTACAGCAGGCGTATTTATTTACATAATAATTATTACCGCCCTCCCCAGAGGAGCCAGGGGAGAGCGCCAGGGTCTGGGAGGGGGGGGGGATGAGATGAAGGGTGGGATAGACAGAGGGGGAGGCAGGGCGGGGGGGACAGTGCAAACAGCAGGAAGGGTGAAGAGTCTTCCTGTTGAGAGAGACCGATGGACCGGAGACAGAGGGAGAGAGGGAGGGAGGAGGCCGAGGTGAGGAGCAGCCAGAGACACAGACATGCCCGACGTCTTTTCTTCTCCATTTCACAGAAACGTCACGATGACGCACTCCGTTTACAAGTGACACCAAAACCCAACGACTGTCATTTCCTCACAGACGCTGATGGACCACGGCTCGGTTTTCCTGCACATGTCAGCAGCTCTGTCAGCAGCTTCCTGAGAGCCTGAAAACTAAAGACATGTTGACTCTCTGAGGTTTGTAGGTAAATATAAGTCAGACACAAACAAGATTTCATCATCACAGCTACAACAACGAGCTGCTTCTCTTTCTTCTGCTGCAGGGATCGGCTGAGGACAGATCTGGATCAGGTCTGCCTCACACAGATCTGGCCCTCTGCGATCTGTATGTGCATGTGCACGTTGCACACGTGCACACTTGTCTCCATTTTCCCCTCATAATGTGGTGACTTTAGCTCCAGGTCGTTATCTGTTCAATCTTGAAATATTAGAAAGCACGCTGGAGGTTTGTGGAGAGGCTTTGTTCACTGTCTGCACAGCAGAAACATCAGCCACTGGAAAATGCACAAGAGTTTCATAAACACTGAGTGACCTTCTCCTGGTGATCTGGAGGACCACATCTGGTCTTCACTGAGATGAGACACAGTCCCGGTCCAGACTGTAAGCTGCTCGTTGTTCTCCTATAGTAACTGTAACTATTCCGTGTCCTATATTACATAAGTGATCAATAATCAATGGTACAAGTCTCCTCTTCAGTTTCTAACATTAACTACCAGCACATGTTGAGTTTTCAGTTTTACTCCACTAGTGTAACGTTTGATAAAGCTGATGGATGTGGCGTCGTCAGGTGACAGCTCAGGTGCATCAGGTGCGTCGCTCCCCAAGAGAAACACAACCTCTGCAGAAACCTGCTACCACACGTGTCCTGTAGGCGTGTGCCGATCGGAAATGATCCGTTTGCAGATTTACTGAGCTAAACTGAACGTATTCAGGTCCAGACAGGTCCAACTGCAGGACCTCAGACCTTACTCAGAAGTTCAGGGGTAAATCTGCATCAGCGCTGCACAGGAAGTGCTGTGAGAGCAGGGGGTGTGGCCTAACAACCATCCGATAGTTGTGTTGTTGACCAACATCCTTCCTCCGGTGGAGCTGACGGTGCTGGGGGCCGTGTGGTGTGAGCTCAGGTTAAAGCACGTCAGCATGCAGGTAAGGAGTGTCCCAGCCTCCCGGCTCCTTCAACCAACATGATGACGTACGCTGCACAAACAGATCAATCCTCTTCTTCTTCTTCGTTTCTTCTCTGTACCCCCCCCCCGTTACGTGGGTTTCCCATTTGGCCGACGGCTGGTGACGTGATGATGTGTCTCTGCTGTTTGAACAGAACTCGCCCCCAGAGAGTCCTCGTCCACTCTCAGAGTAAATACGCCTCGGTTTCAATAACACAGGCGGACAGACAGAGGCAGAGACGCAGTGAGACAGACAGAGAGGGATGGGGGGGGGGGGGGGGGCTCTGGGGACGCTGCTGCGTTTACGTTTGCTGCCATTGAAGTTGTCCAAAGCCTGCGCTTTGCTCGCCGCTTAATGGTGCTTAATCACGGAGCTCCTAAAATAGGCCATTATATCAGCGCTGGGCTCTAGAGTTACAGCTCCAGCCCTCAGGGCCCCAACAACAGAGCTTTTGTTAATCAGCTGCCATTAATCAGATCCGCTACGGAAGCCACTGCTTCAACGGGCGGCACCGCGGCTGATAAATACCTCCAGAATAAAAAACAATTTACTCACCTAGTCTAAACCGCAGTGGATGTGTGTGTGTGTGTGTGTGTGTGTTAACAGAGGCTGGGTGGGACAGGAAGCACGCAGGCTGACTAAAGACACCCAGAGGACTGGTAGCAGAGCTGGAGTAAATACTCCTCCGTGAGCTGGAGATAGAGGTTAATACCACGCGCTGATTGTCGCGCAGCTGAAACTGAAAATATCTGAGAAGCTCGTTTGTTCTTCAGTTTCAGGCCGAGCTCGGCTGAAGCTGAAGCTGACGGGCACCTGTCAGCCGCTTGCCGCCACCGCCGTCGTCACCGCGGCTCCTCTGGGGGCCAAAACAATGGCCATGTTAATGGGGGTTAATCAAATATCTGGCAACCCGGCTCGTCACTAACAGCCTGCAGTGTGTGTTTCTGCAGCACAAGTCACTGATGTGCACTTGCAGTGCTGCTAATTAGCGGAGGGCTAACGCAGAGAAGGGCAGCAGCTGATTGGACACGTGTTCACTTCAGCTTTTATCACCCACAACTTCTCAGCAGGTCTTTGTCGCTCAGCTGCTGCTGCACACACACACACACACACACACACTCTCTCTGCTCATTACTGCCACTCCTGTTAATCACTTGTGTCTTTCCCATCAATCTCCCTCCTCCTCCTCCTCCTCCTCCTCCTCCACCCATCGTCTCCCCCCACCCTATCTGTCTCTCTCCACTCAGCCAGAGACAGACGCAGGCCTCTTCATAGCAGATAAAGCCGCTAATTTCATTAATTATGAACCAATATGTTACAGTCTCTGTGTATATGTGTGTGTGTGTGTGTGTCTGGAGCAATGAGGGGAGTGGAGAGTCCCTTGAACTGGCATCTGGTCCACTCTGGCATCCAGGAACGAGGGAGGAGGGAGGAAGAGGAGGGGCGAGAGAATTAGAGAGATGAAGGATGAAAGTGAGAGGAAGACTGCGGTGATGATGTGGAGGCAGACAGGTGTGAGGTCATGGTGGTGTGTGAGGTCATGGTGATGTGTGAGGTCATGGTGGTGTGTGAGGTCATGGTGATGTGTGAGGTCATGGTGGTGTGTGAGGTCATTGTGATGTGTGAGGTCATGGTGGTGTGTGAGGTCATGGTGGTGTGTGAGGTCATGGTGATGTGTGAGGTCATTGTGATGTGTGAGGTCATGGTGGTGTGTGAGGTCATGGTGGTGTGTGAGGTCATGGTGATGTGTGAGGTCATGGTGGTGTGTGAGGTCATGGTGATGTGTGAGGTCATTGTGATGTGTGAGGTCATGGTGGTGTGTGAGGTCATGGTGATGTGTGAGGTCATGGTGATGTGTGAGGTCATGGTGATGTGTGAGGTCATGGTGGTGTGTGTGGTAGGTCACAGGACACAGGAGAGAAGGTGAGTGCAGCCTGACACCTGCAGACACCACCCAGGGCTGACAACCCGTCAGTTCCCTGACAGACACCTGGGTCTGAGTGAAGCTCCACCCATGGAGGAAACTGACGTGGTTTAAGTCATTTACCAAACCACACCAAAGCTGTGACATCACAGATGATTGACCTGTGACGCTGCTGATGACATCACTTGCTGTGGTCTTGACCTGTGTGGAGCCGACGCCTGCAGTGAGGAGGCGGAGCAGGAGCGTCAGGGGCAGGTTTACATCAGGTCAGATGAAGCAGGTAGATGACGGAGCGAAGACAACTCGCAAAACAAGACACGCTACGGACTGAGTTCATTTTGTCCATCATCTTTCGCAGCCCGGCCTGTCACCCCAGTGTTCCCACAGAGACCAGTGTGACCCGCAGACTGGACCCACGCTGGCCCCGTGCTCGTCCTCATCACACTCTGACATGACCTTGTCTCAGAGACACTCTCATGTTGTGGCTGTTTGAGTCTTACACCTCCTCCTCTTCTTCTTCTTCTTCTTCTGTGTGTCCCTAACAGGTGTGTCCCTCACGCTACACTGCCTCCTGCCTCTTACCTCTCTCTCTCTCTCTCTCTCACACACACACACACACAGTCACACAACAGCCTAATCAGTCGCGCTTCACGTCCAAAAGATGGCACACGGTGTGAGCTGGATAAACAGGGAGGCGCATGTGTCTTTGGTATTATTAGTAATTGTGTGTGTAAACTGTTTCACATCAACCCACTCTATTACAACAGCTGCCCTGCAAATCACCACAGGCTGTGGCAGCTGATGACTCGTGTGTGTGTGTGTGTGTGTGTGTGTGCGCCTCCATAGGCACATCCACGTTCTAAGAAAGCTATACGACGGACTCCTGTGTCACATGTGTTTTATTTGACAAAGGTGACCAAGTGCGCTTTTATCGGAGCCGTGTCATTGGTTGATAAATAAAGGTTTAACAGTCCGGATATTGGAGGGAAGCGGCAGTGCTGGGTGGGCGTGTGGGCGTGTGTGTGTGTGTGTGCTGCCGTGTGACGACGGCCCAGGTCGTTAAATTGTACTCATAAGCCAGCAGTTAAATGTTGGTTAATGATGCGCCCAGAGAAACACAGGGACAGAGACGGAGACGGCGGCTCGACCTTTGGACCGAGAGTGTCCTCAGGATAATCCCTGGTCGTAAATATCACCCCATCCACCCTGCACGTACACACTGCACACTCTGCCACACACACACACACAGAGGTCCTGTGGTCCATAAGGGTCAGCCCTGGTTGTCCCGGTCGTTGCTGCACACACACACACACACACACACACACACACACACACACACACCATCTCCACCGCCCTGGCCACAGACGCCTAGCCCTGCCTCATGATTAGCATTGCCTGCTCCACGCTTTTGTTTTTTTGCTTTGTTTGTTTGCCACTGTGCAGAAATATTTCTGTGGAATCTAGCGTGATTGCACCATAGGTTAGCGACACCCATCCATTACAGCAGAGAGGAGCCTTGTATTTAGACTTGCCTCAGCGGCAGCTATATTTATCAGCGCATGCCGAGCCGGGGCCAGACTCGGGGCCCCGCCGCTGCACTTTACTGCTGAGCTCAGGCCACCACACATTCCTGCAGCCATCACGATATACACGGCTAAAACTGGCCCCCGAGATTAACAGCAAGTCCACAAATCGCTGTTTGTGTCATTGTGCACATGGAAAGTAATGTTTATTCATAGCTTCAGCCAAGGACAGTGTTTCTGCTGTGAGCAAGTGTGAGATGCTGCATTAAGTGAAACTGAGATGATGCAAGATCCAGCTGCTGCGCAGATGTCACACAGGTGCAGGTCAGGTAACCCCCGCCATAACAGCTCCATATCTAAAACTCACTTTACTGCAAATATCGGAGCAAAGCAACAACCGAGCGTCTGAGGGCGTTTTCACACGTGTCTCTGCTCCGTCGCCTCCATCTGATCCGGTTGGTTCTGGTTCATGACCTGTTGGCGTCCTGTCCTCATCACCTCCGTATGCTGCGTCTCTACACTGGACACTGATTGGTCTGTAAACAGGTGTGTGTGTGAGTAGCGATCAATGACTCTCCTGTGATGTCACTGCCAACATGGTCCAACATGGAGCCTGGTTCAGGTTCAGACGAACGTCCTCGCCATGTGGAGGCTTTATCGTCTCGGGCAGGAAAAGGAGGAAACGCCTGAAGCTCTGCTGTGAGCCCTGGCTCCACGTCAGGACCAGAGACCAGAGAGGAGTAGCATGGACGCTAACGTGTGGAGGCTAACCACCGCTACTTCCTGTTAAAGCTACAAAAGTCCCAACCATTGAAAAAAAGCTTTCACACTGCAAAAGTCTGGACCATGGTTCAGTTTGGACCAAGTTTAGTCCAGACCAAGACCAGCTCCTTTGGTCAGACCAGATTTCAGGTCTTCGGTCCAGACCATGGTCTGGGGAGCCGTCACACCTGACCCTGTAAATGTGGTTCAGATCAAATGGAAAATGGACCAGACCAGGCCGGTGTGAAAGCTCCTCAGTGGTTCCTTTGGCTCGAGAGAGTGTGAGACATTGAATTAGCTGTGAACTACCTGACAGCAGCTGTACAGTCTGATCTGACTTCACCTCACTCTCCTGGACACAGAGCACGGAGATCCTGGAGGATGGGCCATCTGTCCGGTCATGGCCACAACACACCACAGCTACAGAGTCAACAGTCCCATCATCCTCGGCTGCATATAGAACCATATAGAGTCAATATTAGACCGTCCATCTCCGCCCTCGTCAATAAAAACATCACCCGCAGCAGCTGTAGCAGAAAATCAATCCACAGCCGTTCACAGCTCCTCACGGCGACAGCTCGCTGGAAACTCAGGCCAATCACCTGACGCTCCCAGGAAAGAATAAATCAGTGATGTGTAACTCATACATATATATGACTCATCTAACACAGACCCAAAGATGGCTGACTGACGTTACTGAGGCCTGCTGAGGCCTCCGGCCGCTCACACACACACACACATACACACAGGTCTTTGTGTTGTTTTATCTGTCACTTGTTCATTTGAACTGACTTATAGCTGTTCTTGTCTCTTTATGGTCACGTTACACGCGTGCGTGTGTGTGTGTGTGTGTTTCTGCATCTGTGTTTATTATTTTGTGTCATTTGTCATCATTTGAAGTCTCTGTGTTGTTGTATTAAGTCTTTGCAGTGGCTTTGTAGTGTGCTTCCTGTCTGAGTGGACTTTCTGCATGGCTGCACTCACTCTGTGTGTAGTCCTGCTTGTTTGGTGTCTGTGCTCATGTGTTTGTGTGTGTTCTGCAGGTCTGTGTTTATTTGACCTCTCTGATGTGTTCTTGTTGTGTGACTCAACTTTCCAATAAGAATCTATTAAGAGTCTCTTCACACAGAGGTTCTGGTCTGGGGCCCGTGACACCCTGTTTACATCTGCGTACTTCTTCCACGAGTGTTTGTTAGCAGGAAGTAAACTGAACACAACAGAGACCGGCAGCAGCAGCAGCAGCAGCAGCAGCTCCAGCAGCAGCAGCTCCAGCAGCAGTAGAAGCAGCAGCAGCAGCAGCAGCAGCTCCAGCAGCTCCAGCAGCAGCAGCAGCAGCTCCAGCAGCTCCAGCAGCAGCAGCAGCAGCAGCAGCAGCTCCAGCAGCAGCAGCTCCAGCAGCTCCAGCAGCAGCAGCAGCTCCAGCAGCAGCAGCTCCAGCAGCAGCTCCAGCAGCTCCAGCTCCAGCAGCAGCTCCAGCAGCAGCAGCTCCAGCAGCAGCTCCAGCAGCTCCAGCAGCAGCAGCAGCAGCAGCAGCAGCTCCAGCTCCAGCAGCAGCAGCAGCAGCTCCAGCTCCAGCAGCTCCAGCAGCAGCAGCAGCAGCAGCAGCAGCAGCGTGCACCGGGCTGCAGCTCTGAAGGTGACGTTTGATCTCCTGACAGCAGAAGAGGAAGAGACTTTAGAGACGTTTTGGTTACTACAGAATGCCTGTGTTCCTGCACAGCCTCGGTGCCCTGCCCCATTATCGCCTCACACAGCACAACACACTCTTGTTTACCGTGTTTGCAGGCGCTGATTCCCTAAATAATGCAGGAGCAGAGGGGAGCGAAGGAACTGCTGTGTGTGTGTGTGTGTGTGTGTGTGTGTGAATGCATTTCCTCTGTGAAGGTGAGTCTGTCTGAATGCATAGATGCTCACATATATGTAAGTTTGTTTATGTAGGTGCATGTGTGTGCGTGTGTGTGCATCCACAGTGTGTGTGTGTGTGTGTGTGGTAAGATGAAGACAGAGTGTGAGCAAAGAGGGAAGAAGTGAGGGCCTCAGAGAGGGAGGAGAAAAGGAGGGAGGAGCAGAGGTGAATCAAGCAAATCATCACTTTGACTTAAAAATGCACTCATTATGTGCAGTCATGAATAATTTTGCACCAAAACACTAATTTTGCATTAGCCTTACAGTTCGCCCAACGACTCGGCAGCTCAGGAGCAGTCCTACACTCGTGGGGATTTTTCCACCCACCACGCTGTGTTTTTTCCCATTTAGTGCAGTTTCCTGGCACCGAGAGCGCCGCCCTGAATATAGGTCAGATACACAGCGGGCTCACCACGGGCACCACGCGTGGTGCTGCAGGTCTCCAGACGACTCAGCCGGCACCGAGGGAGTCCCCTCTGCATCGGCTCGGCCTGTGTACACACACACACACACACACAGTGGCTTGCACACCACGTTGCTATTAATACAGCCACAGCCATTTTAAATATTTAATTGCGTTGATGGACTGCATCTGTGCTGCTCTGTGATGCAAACATTATTATACATACTAAGTGGCTTAATTGTAATTAGAGCTGAAAATTTAATTAAACTCAACAATAAAGGAGATCGCAGCAGACCCCCCCCCCCCCGCTTTTTAACCCCCTCTGTGCTGCAGCAGTGCTGCTCCGGTCCACAGGCCTCAGCTCACACGCTGTTTCCAACTCATTTCATTCACTTACAGGAGATGGTGCAGGTCGACGTGAAGCCTGAAACATTTACAGATCAACATCTTGTCAAATAAAGTGTATCTGCTTTTACAGAGGAGATCAATAATCAATCAATAATCAATGAATCAATGAAACGTGGAACTCATTTTAAAAACTGATTGAAAGACGAGAGGCACCGACCCACGTCCTCCAGCTCTGTCTGGGTTCCAGTGCAGTTTACTCAGCACTGTTGTTGTTGTTGTTAAAGAATACAGGACCTGATACTGATATTGAACTGATCGGTCTCATCTCTATTGATTAGTGAGCTGGTGATGGTTTTTGGCTCCACTGGACAGAGAGCAGCTGCTTCCCTGTTTCCTGTCTCTGGTCTCACTGAGGCGAGTGAAGTTCAGTCTTTTCAGGAACTAGTTTATCTGCACCGTCATTAAAACGTCTGCTTCAACACAAAGCAAACACACACACACACACACACACACACACACACACACACACGTCGACTGTATGATTGTATGATGCTAAACTAATGAAATGCTGCACATGTTCAGGCTGCAAGTGTTGTTGTTGTTGTTGTTACTGTTGTTGTTGTTACTGTTGTTGTTGTTGCTGTTGTTGTTGTTACTGTTGTTGTTGTTGTTGTTGCTGTTGTTGCTGTTGTTGTTGTTGTTGTTGCTGTTGTTGCTGTTGTTGTTGTTGTTGTTGTTGCTGTTGTTGTTGCTGTTGTTGTTGTTGCTGTTGTTGTTGTTGTTGTTGCTGTTGTTGCTGTTGTTGTTGTTGTTGTTGTTGTTGTTGTTACTGTTGTTGTGTTGTTGTTGCTGTTGTTGCTGTTGTTGTTGTTGTTGCTGTTGTTGTTGTTGTTGTTGCTGTTGTTGTTGTTGTTGCTGTTGTTGTTGTTGTTGTTGCTGTTGTTGTTGTTGTTGTTGTTGTTGTTACTGTTGTTGTTGTTGTTGTTGCTGTTGTTGCTGTTGTTGTTGTTGTTGTGTTGTTACTGTTGTTGTTGTTGTTGCTGTTGTTGCTGTTGTTGTTGTTGTTGCTGTTGTTGTTGCTGTTGTTGTGTTGTTGTTGTTGCTGTTGTTGTTGTTGTTGCTGTTGTTGTTGTTGTTGTTGCTGTTGTTGTTGTTGTTGTTGCTGTTGTTGCTGTTGTTGTTGTTGTTGTTGCTGTTGTTGCTGTGTTGTTGTTGTTGTTGTTGCTGTTGTTGCTGTTGTTGTTGTTGTTGCTGTTGTTGTTGCTGTTGTTGTTGTTGCTGTTGTTGCTGTTGTTGTTGTTGTTGCTGTTGTTGCTGTTGTTGTTGTGTTGTTGCTGTTGTTGCTGTTGTTGTTGTTGTTGTTGTTGCTGTTGCTGTTGTTGTTGTTGTTGTTGTTGCTGTTGTTGTTGTTGCTGTTGTTGCTGTTGTTGTTGTTGCTGTTGTTGTTGTTGTTGTGTAGCGGCAGCAGGCAGACACAGAGCAGGAGGAACCAGTGACATGTTTATAACACAACAACGTCTCTGTGTCTCTGTTCCATTCAGTACATTAAAATCACAGACGTCCTGTTACTGGTGCAGCAGAGTCTGACTTATGATTGATTGGAAGGTCCTGGCAAACACTGATCCACCAATCAATCAATCAATCAATCAATCAATTAAAACTACAATGTATCAAACACAAACAACTGAAAATGACTCATATTTCCCATCAACCTGCCGTCACACACTCACACACACGCAGCAGTGGCCGTCTGGTGGGGTGTGTATTATTCATCAGGAGCGAGGCGTGTCGGTGTGGAGTGTTTGCGGCCTGGTGTGTAAACAGCTGTGTGTTGCTTGACATGCTTTTGCACTCTCTGCTCAGAGCTAACCGGGTCTGTTGGTACTGATCAGACCAGAGCTGAGGCGACAGGACGGGCTGCCAAACAACAGCCCCCCCCCCACCACCACCACCACCACCACCACCACCCCCGGCCTGGACCCCCACCCCCACACACACACACACACACACACACACGAGGAAACAGCCACTTAAATTGTCACATAAATTGACAGACCCTCACATATGGATAAATATGAAACACACACACACACACAAACACACACACACGCGGAGGCTGAGGCTGGGTCACAAATCAACACGGCTTCACAGTAATACATAAATAAATGAACAGAGCTCCAGTCTGTCGTGGGTTTTGTTTCAAGTTACGCGACGTCGCTGACGCGGCTGTGAGTCTGGAGATAATCGCTGGGTGGAGACCAGAGGACGTTTCCCTTCAATAAACTAACAACAAAGACTCATCGATTTCCTCACGACCAAATAATGTGGTACCTCCACAACAGACTGTCAACAAGGTGTGTGTGTGTGTGTGTGTGTGAGAGAGAGAGGGTGAGTAACTGCGCTCCATTTACAGCTCTTCTTCTTCTTCCTCTTCATCTGTGTCTCTTTAAATCTCCTTCTTGGCCCTTGGTGACATCAGAACACAGAGCAGATGAAAAAGATGAATTATCTGCTGCTCGTCACACGCTGTGATCAGACGTAAAGATGATGTCATGGCTCAGGCTTTTTAAGACACATCCAGCCTGTCTGCACCACTGATGCAAAGATAACTGCAGCTACAGGCCGTGTGTGTCTCAGCCGCAGCTGCTGGCACCCCTGGTGGTTCTTTGTGTAACTGCACGAGGTGCCCACACGATACAACGTCATTTGATCCAGTGATCCATCATTTCACTAAAACAGCGACCGGAGCTAAACTGCAGAGGCTTATTTGCCTCCTTCCTGTCGTTTGCACCGCCGCCACCAGTTCACACGTGTTCACGTCTTTGTGTCGATCGCAATCTTCGCTTCACACCCAGCATGATGCTTTTTTCTCAGACTGGTCACACTTTAGTGAGAAGACACACTTTGACAGGTTAAAGTCACTTTCACTTGTCTTGGTTCAGTGAACTGCGTTACGTCGCTTCTACCAACTCTACACTTCCTGTGGAGCTGCCAAACTATGGTGGGTGGGGGGCAGCGGCGGCGGTGGTGGGGGCGAGGGCTGCTAAAAAATATATATATAAGCAGAGGGTTAAGAGGAGAGGGCTGTGTTGAGATTGGGTCCCACCAGGTCCCACCAGGTCCCACCAGGTCCCGCCAGGTCCCCCAGGTCCCGCTGGGTCCAACGCAGATCTCGTGGTAGCGGGTGGTTTGAACTTTGCTGCGGGCGGGAAACGGGCGGCTAAAAGAAAACACAGCGGGAGCGACAGGATGATGGAGTCGACAATGAAACAGGAGCTCTGTCCCCGACCAGTGTGTCAACAGACATGCAGGCCAGGGACACGGAACAAACAGCCCATAATAGTCTATAGCATGACGTGTCTCCTCCTGCAGGACACAAGAACCAATGCATCTCTGTTACTGTACAATTCACAGAGATCTGCAGGAGTGTAACACACGTGTTGCTCCGGTTGAGAGCCACGAAAAGGTCGGGAACCACCGCTATAGGCCGAGACCTTCAGGTGGGAACAAAGGTCGGCTCCTCTCACACACACACACACACACACACACACACACACACACACATTCTTTCAATTACATTTAGAGGAATTTGCTTGGCTTTAAAGGAGCCGTGCAGCGAGCACCGCTGCTTCTCCCACATATACAACATTTCAGAGAAGTGAAAAGGAGCGAGAATGATTGACAGGCGCAGAGAAAGAAACAGGAGGAGATGAAAAAGGAGAAAGAGGAGGAAAAAGGAGCGGGGGGGGAGGGGGGTTAAATTGAGAAGCAGAATAAAAGGCGGGGAGGCAGTGTTTGGAAGGAAAGGCTCAAATCGATGCAGTGACTAATGTATTCAATGCCCACTCTGTTTACAGAGCTCGCAGCAGGCCTGATGATATCCAGACTTTTGGCCACGATCGAATGAAAACCTTCCACCGACTGCTGCTAATGCCTGAGTCTGAGAGGCCCGAGCCCGCAGCCTGGGCCCTGCTAACGTCATGTGAACGGGCCGCAGCTGACCGGCCCCCGGCCCCCCGCTCTTTATGAGCAGGTACACAAGGTGTGATCAAACAGGGCACAACGCACGGTCCAGCCTTGACACTGCGGTGTAAAATCATTCGTCCTGTGGACAGCGAGGATCCCGACCGGCCGGGAGGTGTTGATTAACTTTTATTATCCGAACGCGGTCGAACACAAGTGAGACAAGTGTGTGAATGAACACGGTGCAGCGCCGCAGCGGAGCCGAGGACGACGCTGCTGGGTCGTGTTGTTGTCAGGAGGAAATGTTGCAGAAAACTTTTATGCTGAGGTGGAAAAAGTTGGTGGATTGATAAAAAGCCAAAGAGCAGTGGAAAGTGGACAATAATAGAGAGTGACAGCCTGAGAGCCTGCGACCTTGCTCACATTAATACAGGACACAAACACAAATGTCACGTTTCCATCATGTTTTCCATGGTCTGAGGTTTGTCTGGAGTCAGATGTGCTGCTCTTCTCCAGCACTTAATGCTTATAACTGCTGCTCTCCATGAACCAGCTCCTAATAGTCACATGACGCCACCGCGCACAGAAACACAAACACACTCTTATTTGCATTTTCTCTGCACTAAATTTAGATGGAAATCTGCTTTAATGTGACTGAGCTCAACAGCACTGCGTCCAGTTACCCACGCAAACAGCAGGGCTCTTTCCAACGCGTGTGCCCCACTTGGAAATCCTAAACATGTCGGCCCCCCACCTCCGACACAGAGTCTGGACTTTGTTTCATCACTGGAGCTTCTATCAGAATAAAAACGACTGCACTGAAACACACACATGAAACAGAGGGGGGGGGTGTCTGTCCTCCTGGTTTATACCAATAAAGGTTATATAAGCACAAGAGACACCTGTCACCTGACGCCCCCCCCCTTCTGTCTGCGACATCCAGAGCCAAACACCACACCTGGGGGGGATTTGACAAGCAAACACGGAGAGAAGAGAGAAGAGAGGAGCCGACAGATGAGTGAAACTGAACAACAACATGTAAATGAACCGGAGCTGAAACGTGGCCTTCTTTGAACGCAGCACGCGTGTCGAGGAGGGAAGCACAGTGAGCTCCGTGCAGCGCTCCACACGCTCTGTGATCATCATGGGAACGTGGGGCGAGGGTCCTGCGAGGATGTGGGCCGGTCACGTGACCACACCTGCTGCACACGTCACCAGCCCCCCACACACTGCGGGACAGTCCCGGCCTCAGGAACACACACGTATCCTGCACTTTTATTTACGTTAAATCGCAGCCTTTTGTGTGATTACGTAATCGCACAGCGTGATATCGCGATTGTGCAGCACTACCTGGGCCCTCCCTCAGGTCCGGACGTCCCTGTCCAAACTGATCACAGATCAGTGACTGGACGTTAGGACGGTGACAGAGTTGAAGCACGACGTCTCTGATTCTACTGTTCAATAGATGCATTTGACGTCACGCTTGGTTTCCATTGTTGGCTGTGTATGTCTGTAAAAGGAGGCAGGATCAGACTGTGGTGACCTGTGGACCTGTGGATCCAGGAGTCTGTGTCCCACACTGGACATCCTGCACTGTGCTGTCCTAACTGTCTTAACAACACTGCTGTGGAACATGAAGCAGTGAACAGGGCTTCACCCTCTCACCCTCTCTCTCACCCTCTCACCCTCTCTCTCACCCTCTCACTCACTCAGATGAGACGTGACTTTAAGACCAACTGAGCCTGAACATGTTAAACTGCTTCAAACCAGAGAAGAAGAAGAAACGGGGTTGGAGTAAACATTCAATCAAAGGTATGTCGACCGTCGAGTGGACGCTCTGTAATCTGACCGGATCCAGGAAGTACCTTTCAACATCATTAGCTAATTGAATCCAGTATTGATTCCATATCAGTAATAAGTGATATATGGAGCTCATATTAGTTATATTAGGTTAAATAGGCAGCCATAAGGTCACGAGCACGGGACATTTCATATGCAGTCATAAATTGATCTGCCATGTTTTATTAGACTGGTGTGTTGCAGCGGCTGTGTGTGTGGTGTGTGTGTGTGGTTGATGCAGAGCAGGTAAAACACGCTGCAGCATTTTATTACAAATCCACGTGGACGTGGTTGTTTCTGATTTACACTGAATATGTTTATACGTTTAATGCTTTTTGTTCAAACTGTTGCTCTGCGATGAAAACGAGGACATAAAGGAGGGAGACGTTGGATCGTCCATCTGAGCTGCAGACTGTGCTTTACCTGATCCGTAGACAGGTCATGGACACGTTTCAAACCTACAGGCCAGATGTTGTTGGGCTCCAGCTGCTGCGTGTCTGTACCGACAGACCAACGACAGCCAGAAACACTGTGATTACAACTTTTTTTTAACTCTCATCACTTTCAATGATTGATGGACAGTGAACGTATCACTGTGTTACTGCATCCTCCCAGCGCCGCGGTCAGATCCGTGCGACGATGACTCCTGAAGAACGTGTGGTCAGCAGACGACCGTCGTCCGTTTTATTAGCAGAGGCTGGTTAAAAAAAAGAATAAAAAAGTCTCATAAAAAATGACCATGCTGATTCTCCTGTTGTAATTCATCCATCTTTATAGGCTGGTCAAGGTTGAAGGTGCATAATAACCGCTGCGGCGACGTGTTTTCCATGCGTTTATGACAGTTGAGTGTGATGTATTGGCAAACGGCGTCGTGGTTAATGACAGCGCTGCTTTATGAGCGGTGCCACTTGTCAATGCAGTGTGTAACCAAAGCCACACTTTGACCCCTGAGGGTGTGACACCAGCACTGCTGAATTTCTGTGTGTGTGTACTGTACAGCGTGGTGTGTGTGTGTGTGTGTGTGGCCCATAATGCACCTTAATCAACACTGCTCAATGTAATCTGACCATTTGTAAGCATTACCGGATTAGTGCGGCCAATTATCTGCCATCCTCAACGTGATATGAACAAATGCTGGATCCATAACGTGGAGCGAACAGACGTATGTTGGGTTGATGTATCGCGCAGCTAATTTCATGATTACATTTTCAGTGACCAGACCTTTCCTGTCTGCTAATTGCTGCAGGTTAAGCAGCAAGCAAAGGCAATACCGATCTATTGGGTCCTGCTCTGAACACAGAGGTCTGTTCTCTGGGAGCACACCGGGCCCCCATCAATCCTCAGCCGGCTGCACGCTCCGTGTGTGTGTGTGTGTGTGTGTGTGTGTGTGACATCCTTTCCCGTGTGTGAACTCTCGCCTCGTCCCTATTGATGGCTCTGTCATATGATCATGTGACCTGCCCCCCCCTATAAAGCAGCAGCATCTCTCCATTAAAATGAAATACATGTTCAGCAGTTACTGGTTCTTTATAACTCCAGTAAAATAAAAGTGTTTTACAGCGTTATTGTTTTCAGGCTGGCGGGGGGGGCGGGGGCGGGGGGGTAATGATCAAGATGAAGAGGTATTTTATGGGTATTTTATGGGGGGGTCATCTTTATGGAGAACCTGGTGGTTATAGGAGACATAATAAAGGGCCTGATTCTCACGCTATCTCCTCTGACCTGGTGCGACCTGGGGAGCCTGGGGGGAGGGGGGGGGGGGGGGGGGGGGGCAGCACTTTAATCATTAAAAAACCAAAACTCCATGATTTCACCTGATCAATATCTCCATTAATCTGGTTGAAAAGCCGGCGGAGGCCTGATGAATCTTCCAGCGCACATTAGCGGGTTAGCGTCGGCAGCGAGGCGGAGCTCTTTGATGTGGACGTGAGGAGCCTGTGGACTTTTCCTCAGGTGGAAGACCAGCTCCTGTTTGATGTCTGCTATTGTGGCAGAGAGAGGGGAGGCCGTCGATGAGCTCCAGAGCGCCGAGCCGGAGATTCAAAAGGAATGGAGGAACCTCTAATGCTTCCATTAATGCCTGTATGTATATTTAACAGAGAACATACACTATTTAAATAACGCAGCAAATAAATGGCTCAGAATCTGCATGAATTAATGACAAGCATCAACGATCAGAAGTCAGATTCAAAGCGAATGCATTAATCACTATTATTTAATTCATAGTCATTTAAAATGTAGAAAACCAATAGATGATGATGGACGTCCATCATTAGCGGCTGGGTTTCTCCTGATCGACAGTTCTCCGTCAGGATGAAAAACACAGATCAACTTTAAATGGAGAAAACGCAGCTTTACAGCTGCTTCGTTTGGGTTTTTTTTTTTTACAGTAGCTCCTTCAATGATTTATACGTGTGTTGATCGTCCTCCATTAGAGCGACAGTCAGCGTCACACAGGAGGATTCACATCTTTATAATCGTCCTTTATTACAGAGGCCTCATTACACTGCAGCACCTTTTAAATACACAGCAATTCAAAGTCCATTTAAAAAACGCTGAAGGAAAAATAATCATGATGCAGACGCAGAAGAAAAGCATCATCGCGGCACGAGCTTCGTTTCAAAGGCTCGAGCCTCCCTCGCTGTCAAAATAAAAGCCCCTGTGTTTATTTCAGCCTTTTATAATTATTGATAGTTGATATTGATAATAACAGGTCAATAGTGATGTAATGACTGAATCATGGAGTTAAAGCACTTTTTTTTAATGATTCTGAGTTTTAACATAAACAATTATTTATCTGTTTAAAACTCTGATTGGATGTTGCATGATTCAATGATAATAATGGACCTGGTGTGTGTGTGTGTGTGTGTGAGCAGACTGAGTGGTGGGTGAAGTTTTCTCAGCTCGGAGACACTGAGGCTGAAGCTGAGGTCAAACTCTGCAGCCGATCAAAGCTGGAGCTGAGAGCTTTCACGGCTCATTGGTGACGGCTGTGTTCCTGGGCAGTCGTGGTTAACTACGTTACTCTGGGCTGCTCGTCCAGTGTGTTTATGGTGCGTCGGTCGGGCGGCGGCGGCGGCGACGGGGGCCACAAAGGGCCCTAGACTGGCCCGGACTGAAGGCGCCTTTGTGGATCGGGCTCTGGTTCCTGCCCACCCCCTTCATCATCTGACCACAGCGTCAAGAAGCCCTGCCCAGACCGGGCCGGCTGGTCCCAGCTGCAGGTCACAGTGACCGGAGCCTGTCAGACCAGAGTCTGGGAACTGAAGTCCACCAGTCTGTGTGTGTGTGGTGTGTGTGTGTGTGTGTGTGTGTGTGTGTGTGCAGGTTGAGCAGGTGAAGGTCCAGATGATGAGATGAGGCTGTGAACTCTTTTCAGTCACTTCACAGAGACACGGACAGTTTCTCTCTGTGGAGCTGTAACTTCCTTCACACTGGCAGCGGCCCACACACACACACACCCACACACAAAGAGACACCCAAACACACACACACACAGAGAGACACACACACAGAAGCCAGGCCTGTGCTTTAGTATTAAGATCAATAACAATATCTGATGATGTCACAGTGTACAAAATGTGATGTCACATATCAAACTGATGTTTAACACAATCAGCTGCTGAAACACAACTTTATCTGCTCGACTCTGTATTTGTCATTTGTCTAACTTCAGTCTGAAGGTCTGTGTTTTAGTGATTAATGTTTTCACAGTTTGGTT
>JAFELL010003135.1:30000-47406 GCA_019059645.1 Caranx melampygus | reverse complement strand
TGTTGCTGTTGTTGTTGCTGTTGTTGCTGTTGTTGCTGTTGTTGTTGTTGTTGTTGTTGCTGTTGCTGTTGTTGTTGTTGTTGTTGTTGCTGTTGTTGTTGTTGCTGTTGTTGCTGTTGTTGTTGTTGCTGTTGTTGTTGTTGTTGTGTAGCGGCAGCAGGCAGACACAGAGCAGGAGGAACCAGTGACATGTTTATAACACAACAACGTCTCTGTGTCTCTGTTCCATTCAGTACATTAAAATCACAGACGTCCTGTACTGGTGCAGCAGAGTCTGACTTATGATTGATGGAAGGTCCTGGCAAAACACTGATCCACCAATCAATCAATCAATCAATCAATCAATCAGTTAAAACTACATGTATCAAACACAAACAACTGAAAATGACTCATATTTCCCATCAAACCTGCCGTCACACACTCACACACACGCAGCAGTGGCCGTCTGGTGGGGTGTGTATTATCATCAGGAGCGAGGCGTGTCGGTGTGGAGTGTTTGCGGCCTGGTGTGTAAACAGCTGTGTGTTGCTTGACATGCTTTTGCACTCTCTGCTCAGAGCTAACCGGGTCTGTTGGTACTGATCAGACCAGAGCTGAGGCGACAGGACGGGCTGCCAAACAACAGCCCCCCCCCCCACCACCACCACCACCACCACCACCCCGCCTGGACCCCCACCCCCCACACACACACACACACACACACACGAGGAAACAGCCACTTAAATTGTCACATAAATTGACAGACCTCACATATGGATAAATATGAAACACACACACACACGTAACACACACACACACGCGGAGGCTGAGGCTGGGTCACAAATCAACACGGCTTCACAGTAATACATAAATAAATGAACAGAGCTCCAGTCTGTCGTGGGTTTTGTTTCAAGTTACGCGACGTCGCTGACGCGGCTGTGAGTCTGGAGATAATCGCTGGGTGGAGACCAGAGGACGTTTCCCTTCAATAAACTAACAACAAAGACTCATCGATTTCCTCACGACAAATAATGTGGTACCTCCACAACAGACTGTCAACAAGGTGTGTGTGTGTGTGTGTGTGTGAGAGAGAGAGGGTGAGTAACTGCGCTCCATTTACAGCTCTTCTTCTTCTTCCTCTTCATCTGTGTCTCTTTAATCTCCTTCTTGGCCCTTGGTGACATCAGAACACAGAGCAGATGAAAAAGATGAATTATCTGCTGCTCGTCACACGCTGTGATCAGACGTAAGATGATGTCATGGCTCAGGCTTTTTAAGACACATCCAGCCTGTCTGCACCACTGATGCAAAGATAACTGCAGCTACAGGCCGTGTGTGTCTCAGCCGCAGCTGCTGGCACCCCTGGTGGTTCTTTGTGTAACTGCACGAGGTGCCAACACGATACAACGTCATTTGATCCAGTGATCCATCATTTCACTAAAACAGCGACCGGAGCTAAACTGCAGAGGCTTATTTGCCTCCTTCCTGTCGTTTGCACCGCCGCCACCAGTTCACACGTGTTCACGTCTTTGTGTCGATCGCAATCTTCGCTTCACACCCAGCATGATGCTTTTTTCTCAGACTGGTCACACTTTAGTGAGAAGACACACTTTGACAGGTTAAAGTCACTTTCACTTGTCTTGGTTCAGTGAACTGCGTTACGTCGCTTCTACCAACTCTACACTTCCTGTGGAGCTGCCAAACTATGGGTGGGTGGGTGGGGCAGCGGCGGCGGTGGTGGGGGCGAGGGCTGCTAAAAAAATATATATATAAGCAGAGGGTAAGAGGAGAGGGCTGTGTTGAGATTGGGTCCCACCAGGTCCCACCAGGTCCCACCAGGTCCCGCCAGGTCCCCCAGGTCCCGCTGGGTCCAACGCAGATCTCGTGGTAGCGGGTGGTTGAACTTTGCTGCGGGCGGGAAACGGGCGGCTAAAAGAAAACACAGCGGGAGCGACAGGATGATGGAGTCGACAATGAAACAGGAGCTCTGTCCCCGACCAGTGTGTCAACAGACATGCAGGCCAGGACACGGAACAAACAGCCCATAATAGTCTATAGCATGACGTGTCTCCTCCTGCAGGACACAAGAACCAATGCATCTCTGTTACTGTACAATTCACAGAGATCTGCAGGAGTGTAACACACGTGTTGCTCCGGTTGAGAGCCACGAAAAGGTCGGGAACCACCGCTATAGGCCGAGACCTTCAGGTGGGAACAAAGGTCGGCTCCTCTCACACACACACACACACACACACACACACACACACACATTCTTCAATTACATTTAGAGGAATTTGCTTGGCTTTAAAGGAGCCGTGCAGCGAGCACCGCTGCTTCTCCCACATATACAACATTTCAGAGAAGTGAAAAGGAGCGAGAATGATTGACAGGCGCAGAGAAAGAAACAGGAGGAGATGAAAAAGGAGAAAGAGGAGGAAAAAGGAGCGGGGGGGGAGGGGGGGTTAAATTGAGAAGCAGAATAAAAGGCGGGGAGGCAGTGTTTGGAAGGAAAGGCTCAAATCGATGCAGTGACTAATGTATTCAATGCCCACTCTGTTTACAGAGCTCGCAGCAGGCCTGATGATATCCAGACTTTTGGCCACGATCGAATGAAAACTTCCACCGACTGCTGCTAATGCCTGAGTCTGAGAGGCCCGAGCCCGCAGCCTGGGCCCTGCTAACGTCATGTGAACGGGCCGCAGCTGACCGCCCCCGGCCCCCCGCTCTTTATGAGCAGGTACACAAGGTGTGATCAAACAGGGCACAACGCACGGTCCAGCCTTGACACTGCGGTGTAAAATCATTCGTCCTGTGGACAGCGAGGATCCCGACCGGCCGGGAGGTGTTGATTAACTTTTATTATCCGAACGCGGTCGAACACAAGTGAGACAAGTGTGTGAATGAACACGGTGCAGCGCCGCAGCGGAGCCGAGGACGACGCTGCTGGGTCGTGTTGTTGTCAGGAGGAAATGTTGCAGAAAACTTTTATGCTGAGGTGGAAAAAGTTGGTGGATTGATAAAAAGCCAAAGAGCAGTGGAAAGTGGACAATAATAGAGAGTGACAGCCTGAGAGCCTGCGACCTTGCTCACATTAATACAGGACACAAACACAAATGTCACGTTTCCATCATGTTTCCATGGTCTGAGGTTTGTCTGGAGTCAGATGTGCTGCTCTTCTCCAGCACTTAATGCTTATAACTGCTGCTCTCCATGAACCAGCTCCTAATAGTCACATGACGCCACCGCGCACAGAAACACAAACACACTCTTATTTGCATTTTCTCTGCACTAAATTAGATGGAAATCTGCTTTAATGTGACTGAGCTCAACAGCACTGCGTCCAGTTACCCACGCAAACAGCAGGGCTCTTTCCAACGCGTGTGCCCCACTTGGAAATCCTAAACATGTCGGCCCCCCACCTCCGACACAGAGTCTGGACTTTGTTTCATCACTGGAGCTTCTATCAGAATAAAAACGACTGCACTGAAACACACACATGAACAGAGGGGGGGGGGTGTCTGTCCTCCTGGTTTATACCAATAAAGGTTATATAAGCACAAGAGACACCTGTCACCTGACGCCCCCCCCCTTCTGTCTGCGACATCCAGAGCCAAACACCACACCTGGGGGGATTTGACAAGCAAACACGGAGAGAAGAGAGAAGAGAGGAGCCGACAGATGAGTGAAACTGAACAACAACATGTAAATGAACCGGAGCTGAAACGTGGCCTTCTTTGAACGCAGCACGCGTGTCGAGGAGGGAAGCACAGTGAGCTCCGTGCAGCGCTCCACACGCTCTGTGATCATCATGGGAACGTGGGGCGAGGGTCCTGCGAGGATGTGGGCCGGTCACGTGACCACACCTGCTGCACACGTCACCAGCCCCCACACACTGCGGGACAGTCCCGGCCTCAGGAACACACACGTATCCTGCACTTTTATTTACGTTAAATCGCAGCCTTTTGTGTGATTACGTAATCGCACAGCGTGATATCGCGATTGTGCAGCACTACCTGGGCCCTCCCTCAGGTCCGGACGTCCCTGTCCAAACTGATCACAGATCAGTGACTGGACGTTAGGACGGTGACAGAGTTGAAGCACGACGTCTCTGATTCTACTGTTCAATAGATGCATTTGACGTCACGCTTGGTTTCCATTGTTGGCTGTGTATGTCTGTAAAAGGAGGCAGGATCAGACTGTGGTGACCTGTGGACCTGTGGATCCAGGACGTCTGTGTCCCACACTGGACATCCTGCACTGTGCTGTCCTAACTGTCTTAACAACACTGCTGTGGAACATGAAGCAGTGAACAGGGCTTCACCCTCTCACCCTCTCTCTCACCCTCTCACCCTCTCTCTCACCCTCTCACTCACTCAGATGAGACGTGACTTTAAGACCAACTGAGCCTGAACATGTTAAACTGCTTCAAACCAGAGAAGAAGAAGAAACGGGGTTGGAGTAAACATTCAATCAAAGGTATGTCGACCGTCGAGTGGACGCTCTGTAATCTGACCGGATCCAGGAAGTACCTTTCAACATCATTAGCTAATTGAATCCAGTATTGATTCCATATCAGTAATAAGTGATATATGGAGCTCATATTAGTTATATTAGGTTAAATAGGCAGCCATAGGTCACGAGCACGGGACATTTCATATGCAGTCATAAATTGATCTGCCATGTTTTATTAGACTGGTGTGTTGCAGCGGCTGTGTGTGTGTGTGTGTGTGTGTGGTTGATGCAGAGCAGGTAAAACACGCTGCAGCATTTTATTACAAATCCACGTGGACGTGGTTGTTTCTGATTTACACTGAATATGTTTATACGTTTAATGCTTTTTGTTCAAACTGTTGCTCTGCGATGAAAACGAGGACATAAAGGAGGGAGACGTTGGATCGTCCATCTGAGCTGCAGACTGTGCTTTACCTGATCCGTAGACAGGTCATGGACACGTTTCAAACCTACAGGCCAGATGTTGTTGGGCTCCAGCTGCTGCGTGTCTGTACCCGACAGACCAACGACAGCCAGAAACACTGTGATTACAACTTTTTTTTTAACTCTCATCACTTTCAATGATTGATGGACAGTGAACGTATCACTGTGTTACTGCATCCTCCCAGCGCCGCGGTCAGATCCGTGCGACGATGACTCCTGAAGAACGTGTGGTCAGCAGACGACCGTCGTCCGTTTTATTAGCAGAGGCTGGTTAAAAAAAAGAATAAAAAAGTCTCATAAAAAATGACCATGCTGATTCTCTGTTGTAATTTCATCCATCTTTATAGGCTGGTCAAGGTTGAAGGTGCATAATAACCGCTGCGGCGACGTGTTTTCCATGCGTTTATGACAGTTGAGTGTGATGTATTGGCAAACGGCGTCGTGGTTAATGACAGCGCTGCTTTATGAGCGGTGCCACTTGTCAATGCAGTGTGTAACCAAAGCCACACTTTGACCCCTGAGGGTGTGACACCAGCACTGCTGAATTTCTGTGTGTGTGTACTGTACAGCGTGTGTATGTGTGTGTGTGTGTGTGCCCATAATGCACCTTAATCAACACTGCTCAATGTAATCTGACCATTTGTAAGCATTACCGGATTAGTGCGGCCAATTATCTGCCATCCTCAACGCTGATATGAACAAATGCTGGATCCATAACGTGGAGCGAACAGACGTATGTTGGGTTGATGTATCGCGCAGCTAATTTCATGATTACATTTTCAGTGACCAGACCTTTTCCTGTCTGCTAATTGCTGCAGGTTAAGCAGCAAGCAAAGGCAATACCGATCTATTGGGTCCTGCTCTGAACACAGAGGTCTGTTCTCTGGGAGCACACCGGGCCCCCATCAATCCTCAGCCGGCTGCACGCTCCGTGTGTGTGTGTGTGTGTGTGTGTGTGTGTGCACATCCTTTCCCTGTGTGTGAACTCTCGCCTCGTCCCTATTGATGGCTCTGTCATATGATCATGTGACCTGCCCCCCCCCTATAAAGCAGCAGCATCCTCTCCATTAAAATGAAATACATGTTCAGCAGTTACTGGTTCTTTATAACTCCAGTAAAATAAAAGTGTTTTACAGCGTTATTGTTTTCAGGCTGGCGGGGGGGGCGGGGGCGGGGGGGTAATGATCAAGATGAAGAGGTATTTTATGGGTATTTTATGGGGGGGTCATCTTTATGGAGAACCTGGTGGTTATAGGAGACATAATAAAGGGCCTGATTCTCACGCTATCTCCTCTTGACCTGGTGCGACCTGGGGAGCCTGGGGGAGGGGGGGGGGGGGGGGGGGGGGGGGGGCAGCACTTTAATCATTAAAAAACCAAAACTCCATGATTTCACCCTGATCAATATCTCCATTAATCTGGTTGAAAAGCCGGCGGAGGCCTGATGAATCTTCCAGCGCACATTAGCGGGTTAGCGTCGGCAGCGAGGCGGAGCTCTTTGATGTGGACGTGAGGAGCCTGTGGACTTTTCCTCAGGTGGAAGACCAGCTCCTGTTTGATGTCTGCTATTGTGGCAGAGAGAGGGGAGGCCGTCGATGAGCTCCAGAGCGCCGAGCCGGAGATTTCAAAAGGAATGGAGGAACCTCTAATGCTTCCATTAATGCCTGTATGTATATTTAACAGAGAACATACACTATTTAAATAACGCAGCAAATAAATGGCTCAGAATCTGCATGAATTAATGACAAGCATCAACGATCAGAAGTCAGATTCAAAGCGAATGCATTAATCACTATTATTTAATTCATAGTCATTTAAAATGTAGAAAACCAATAGATGATGATGGACGTCCATCATTAGCGGCTGGGTTTCTCCTGATCGACAGTTCTCCGTCAGGATGAAAACACAGATCAACTTTAAACTGGAGAAAACGCAGCTTTACAGCTGCTTCGTTTGGTTTTTTTTTTTTTTTACAGTAGCTCCTTCAATGATTTATACGTGTGTTGATCGTCCTCCATTAGAGCGACAGTCAGCGTCACACAGGAGGATTTCACATCTTTATAATCGTCCTTTATTACAGAGGCCTCATTACACTGCAGCACCTTTTAAATACACAGCAATTCAAAGTCCATTTAAAAAACGCTGAAGGAAAAATAATCATGATGCAGACGCAGAAGAAAAGCATCATCGCGGCACGAGCTTCGTTTCAAAGGCTCGAGCCTCCCTCGCCTGTCAAAATAAAAGCCCCTGTGTTTTATTTCAGCCTTTTATAATTATTGATAGTTGATATTGATAATAACAGGTCAATAGTGATGTAATGACTGAATCATGGAGTTAAAGCACTTTGTTTTTTAATGATTCTGAGTTTTAACATAAACAATTATTTTATCTGTTTAAAACTCTGATTGGATGTTGCATGATTCAATGATAATAATGGACCTGGTGTGTGTGTGTGTGTGTGTGAGCAGACTGAGTGGTGGGTGAAGTTTTCTCAGCTCGGAGACACTGAGGCTGAAGCTGAGGTCAAACTCTGCAGCCGATCAAAGCTGGAGCTGAGAGCTTTCACGGCTCATTGGTGACGGCTGTGTTCCTGGGCAGTCGTGGTTAACTACGTTACTCTGGGCTGCTCGTCCAGTGTGTTTATGGTGCGTCGGTCGGGCGGCGGCGGCGGCGACGGGGGCCACAAAGGGCCTAGACTGGCCCGGACTGAAGGCGCCTTTGTGGATCGGGCTCTGGTTCCTGCCCACCCCCTTCATCATCCTGACCACAGCGTCAAGAAGCCCTGCCCAGACCGGGCCGGCTGGTCCCAGCTGCAGGTCACAGTGACCGGAGCCTGTCAGACCAGAGTCTGGGAACTGAAGTCCACCAGTCTGTGTGTGTGTGTGTGTGTGTGTGTGTGTGTGTGTGTGTGTGCAGGTTGAGCAGGTGAAGGTCCAGACTGATGAGATGAGGCTGTGAACTCTTTTCAGTCACTTCACAGAGACACGGACAGTTTCTCTCTGTGGAGCTGTAACTTCCTTCACACTGGCAGCCGGCCCACACACACACACCACACACACAGAGACACACACACACACACACACAGAGAGACACACACAGAAGCCAGGCCTGTGCTTTAGTATTAAGATCAATAACAATATCTGATGATGTCACAGTGTACAACATGTGATGTCACATATCAAACTGATGTTTAACACAATCAGCTGCTGAAACACAACTTTATCTGCTCTGACTCTGTATTTTGTCATTTGTCTAACTTCAGTCTGAAGGTCTGTGTTTTAGTGATTAATGTTTTCACAGTTTGGTTTCATGCAAAATTCAAAATCAATCTTTATAATTGAAAAACTGCAAGAATTTTTGACATCATTATTATTATTATATTATCATTAATAATAATAATAATAATAATATAATAATAATATATTATTGTAATATTATAATAATGTATTATATTATATTATTCTTATCATCATTGTTATTGTTATTAACAACAACAACCATAATATTATTATACCATTATTATTATATTACTATTATTACTATTATTATTGTTATTATTATTATTTGATGAATTAATATCTGTTTCTTATATTTTAATAAAAGTTCTAATAAAAATAATTGAGCCAATAAATAACAATTTGAATCAAGTTGCACAGTTAATCAAAATCACATCATGGTGAAGGTCAGTATCTGAATCTGAATCTCAGGAGCTGAATTTATTTATTTATTATTTATTTTGTTTATTTATTTATTTATTTATTTAATTGACAGGTCAGTAAAGAGAGACAGGAAATGGGGGGGGGGGGGCAGAGAGAGGGGGAAAGACACAGCAAAGTGCCGCCTGATGTGGGATTCGAACCCACATCAGGCGCCCCCCCCCCCCCCCCCCCCCGAGCCGAACGACGCCCCAGGAGCTGCAATTTTATCTTGTTTCAATGAAGGTAAAACGTGTGAACACTGTTGTGCCCGACGGCACCGTCAGTGTTGTGTTGCTATGGAGACGCCCTGGACAACAGATGATGAGCACAGACCCACAAACATCTCATCACCTGGTTTATGTTCGGGCCGCTCACACTGACATCACCGTCTCTGATCAGATCAATGGGACATGATGATTTTTACAAACACCAGGTCATCACGGCGTCCCGTCAACGCCACCTGAGGGTCAGAGGTCAAACGGTGTTTCAGTCTAATGAAGGTCACTGATGAGGAGTCGTCAGCCTGAAGCTGCTGCAGCTGATCACCGATCAGCGCCTGAAGCGTCACACGTGCTCCGCATGACACAGGAAGCGGCGAGGAGCCGGCCACCGTGACGTCGACTCCCGCTCGCCGCTGAGCCGGCAGATAAATTCCCACAGCACACACATTTTCTAACACACACTGGTTGATCATAAAGACGTGGCGGAGCGGAGCGGCGTCCTATACTTAGCAGAGTAATGAGCGGTGCCGCTCCACACGGACATGGATCCTGATCAGACTGTCATTTGGAGGGATGTCTGCGGCCGCCACAAGGCCACCAGATACAGCTCGCAGGGAAAACAACAGAAAAACAACATGCGTGCACCCAGACCCACACATGCTCACTGTCACTCACACACACACACACACACACACACACATGTCCATCCATCACATTTGTTTCATGCAGGACTTGTATATGCAGTGTTGGTGAGAGATATTACACAGCAGCCTCTGGCCTGATGTGTGTGTGTTTGTGGGGGGGGGCGGGGGCCGGGGCCGGGGCCGGGGCCCAGTGTGGAGGCAGGCAGCAGAGGTGAGCAGCAGCTGGACTCCTCCTCAGGCTTTACCAGGCCTCTACTGCTCCCTGTTGGCCACAGAGCAGAGCTCCCAGCTCCCACTGCTGTCACTGCTGTGCACACGGGTGTTTCTGCCTGTTCACACTCTGATGCACTCGTGTTGTGTACCCTCATCTCAAAAGCCCGCTCTCTCTCTCTCTCTCTCTCGCTCTCTCTTCAAAGGCCCCCAGAACCCAAGCTGGAGTTTATTTGATTGCCGGCCCAAATATGTGGTGTCACTGTGGGATAACAAAGCCCGTAGCCCTCCTGCAGCACAGACACTCGGCGTGCAGCTAGAGTTACAGCCAGTGACCGCCGCAACCTGTTATTCAAGTTTCTCTCCTGTAAACACGCCGCGTCTCTCAGGCCTCGCTGCCTTTCATCCCACCGGCCCTCTGATTGTTGTGGAGAGGTGCTCGACTGAGACACACACACACACACACACACACTGAGACTCCGTTATTCCTATTTGTGAGAAACAGCGCACAAATATATACACTCACAAAACACGCAAACTTGGTGCAGCACAAACGTAAGCAGCGAGCTCACACACGCGGGGAAGCTCCAGGAGTCATTATGGTTCCTGGTTAAAGGTTTTTCTGCGAGAACAAATCAACAGAACGATCCACACGCCGTCGTCAGAAGAATCACACCAACGTTTATCAAAGAGTCATGAAACTAAAGGTGAAGGAAAAATGAAATCAGATGAAGAGATGGACTTAAAGATGTGTGTGTGTGTGTGTGTGTTTCTATATGTTAGCTCCTTCTTTTAACGTGTGATTCATTATTGACTGAAACAAACACTGTTGATGTTATAATGTAATTACACATGTACATCTATATAAATACATAATAACAACAGAGCACTGTTTAACACCTTTAACACACAGTCTTCACTGGATTTTACTTGCTCATATTTATTGATTCTATTTTATCAGCTCCTTTTGCCTGGTATCAATGATTTCTATAATTACTTTGTAGATTTTAAGATGAGTTTATAAATGTTGATAACGTATGTTGTTGTGTATATTAAACGACCCAACATTAGGATGAACTCCACCTTGGTGACAAGAATAAACAATAATACACAAAATAAACAATAATACACAATAATTCACATCACAGCTTCACGCGACGCTGCTTGTTCCTGCAGGACGATGCAGAGTTTCAAAATAAAAGGCCGTTTTCACATTCGTCCTCTGAGGTTGGAAAGTTTCAAAGTGCTGCGACCTTGAGTCAACGTTTCAGACGTGCAGCGAGACTCTGTGACATCACAGCCACTGCGTTTCAGAGGCCAATCGCAGCCCAGCGTGTGATTTAAACACCCTCTGGTGCACGTACACCAGTGCTCACATGTTAATAAAGTAGAAACAACATAAAGCGTAATTAAAGAGGTGTGTTACTGCCAGAGCGCACGAGGCCAGTCGAAGCATCTCATTAATTGTTAGGCAGCTCATTAATTTTGCCTGTAAATCATTTGAATGTGCGAGTGAGTAAAGTACAATATATTCAATATAACAGGTGTAAAAGCCAAGGAGCTGAGTGACAGTGCTGAGGGATCGCTCAGGAGAAAGTAGGTTTCTTTGGTGGAAAATAAAAGTTATTATGTAAATAACACAGTGATTTATCTTTAATACCTGCTGCTTCACTGTTCACTGTTGTTCTGTGTTTCATCAACGCAGGGTTTTCAGCCGCAGCTCCACCGTTTCCAACAGGAAGTGAAGGCTGTATTTTTCTGGTATCGCTGCTACGTTTGCGTCAGTCGCAGCTCATCGTCCGCAGAGAGACCGGGCCTCAGGCCGAGAGCTGCTCCTGCCTGTTGTTCACATGGAGCTCCAGGCTTATCAGAGGGGCTATCTGAGCGCTGCGTGCCCAGGAGAAGAGGCAGAGAGGGGGGGATGGAAGGTATGACACACTGCCTGGTCCGGAGCCCAGACACCCAGCTCCTGTTACCAATGAGAGAGGCCTGGAGAGAGAGAGAGAGAGCACAATGGTGGTGTGTGTGTGTGTGTGTGTGTGTGTGTGTGTGTGTGGATGCATCCACCATTGAAGATTTCCTTCACAGTTGGGATTTGAATAGTTTTTCCACCACTTCTCCACTGTGTCTCTCCTTGGTTTGTGGCTGACACTGCAAGTGCCTGTTTGCATGCTTCATGAGTACATGTACATTTACTGCACATATATGTGTGTGTGTGTGTGTTTGCATGTGTGCGTGTGTGTGTGTGTGAGACACTCTGATTGATATATTACAGCCTCTGGGTGTCCAGGAATGCATGTCCTTGTTGTGTGTCACTTGCTTTTTGTGTCTCCGTTTACAAAGTTGCACAGACGGAGCTCAAATCTTCATGTGAAGTCAAAGCCACATTAAGAGCAGGAAGTTGTGAGAAAACCATCAAAGGCAAAGAAAGACGCGGTCGAAATTGACAGCTTGAAAAAAAAAAAAGAAAGGGAGGGAGGGAGGAGAGCGAGAGAGAGAGAGAGCGAGGGGGGGGCGGCGGCGAGAGCTGGAGGAGAAAGAAGATGTCGAGTCAGAGCGAGTGGGTGACATGTGTTATTTATTTCCCCCATGTAAACAGAGAGAGCAGGCAGACATAATCAATAGGAAACTCCAGATTGTAAATAGACGGCTCTAATAGCCTAAACACTGGCCGCTATAGTTACACTCACACACACACACACACACACACACACATATCAGCAGCACTTAGGCTCCACACACTGAGACAAGCAGGGAGGCACGGCAGAGGAGGAAGGGGGTGCGGGGGGGGGGTGCAGGGGGTGCAGGGGGGGCAGGGATGGGTAGATGGAGGGAACGAGAGTCAGAGGAGTGAGAGAAGGAGGAGAGAAAAGAAGGGGGCCAGGCTGGGAGGGCCACCCTTATTTACCAATAAAGAGCCCTGATGAGAAGATAAACACACAGGAGACAGTCTGGGCTGGGGGGTGGGGGGGGGGGGGAGAGGGAGGAGGGAGGAGGGAGAGAGAGGAGATTTGAGCCTTTATCATCCATTTTGTTGAAGCAATAAATAATGAGTGGTGGAGCAGAGAAGGACCAGAGCGGTCTGCAGCTAATGATCCGACTGATTATTGATTAGTGATCATGATAAATTCTATAAAATGTCACAGACTAGTGAAGAAGATCTCAGAGGGATGAGCTGGTTCTTCCAGTGGCTCAATAATAACTGATTGATCGATGATTGATCCTCACACACTGAAAGTCAAAGACAAACAGGAAATGATTGATAAGCTATTGGCTGATCGACGTCTCACATGATGTGCTACTGAAGCTGTGCTATTGAAGTGCACTGGTGTTGATTGATTATTAACTGTTGTGATTAATCCAGATGCCTTTGATTGACAGTCATTCAAAAACAGCAACAGCTGTTAAAGAGGTCAAAGTTCAACGGCTACATGCACAAAGACAAAGTAAGGAAGTGAGACCTGTAAATAAAGACACACACACACACACACACACACAGCTGTGCAGTGTGTAAAGGAATCAAAGTGGATCATTACAATGAGCTGCTGAACTTCCAGATCAATTAACTACACGTCAATTAAATCGGCTGCTGATCAACTGATTAATAATAATAATCAGATGACTGGGTGTCATGTGAAAGGTCGCCTCTCTCCGGACCACACTGCGTCTCTGGTGCTGGACCATACAGAGCCAGATGTTTGCCTCTGGAGCTGGAGGAGACCAAAACCAGAGCTAAAAGACTCTTAACGAAGGCCAGCGCTGCTACAACGCTGCTACCGCGCTGCTACCGCGCCGCTACAACGCCGCTACAGCGCTGCTACCACGCTGCTACCACGCCGCTACCGCGCTGCCACAGCGTTGCTACCACGCTGCTACAACGCTGCTACCACGCTGCTACCACGCTGCTACCACGCTGCTACAACGCTGCTACCACGCTGCTACCACGCTGCTACCACGCTGCTACAACGCTGCTACCACGCTGCTACCGCGCTGCTACCACGCTGCTACCGCACTGCTACAGCGCTGCTACAACGCTGCTACCACGCTGCTACAACGCTGCTACCACGCTGCTACAGCGCTGCTACCACGCTGCTACAACGCTGCTACCACGCTGCTACAGCGCTGCTACCGCGCTGCTACAGCGCTGCTACCGCGCTGCTACAGCGCTGCTACAACGCTGCTACAACGCTGCTACCACGCTGCTACAGCGCTGCTACCACGCTGCTACAGCGCTGCTACAGCGCTGCTACAACGCTGCTACCACGCTGCTACAACGCTGCTACCACGCTGCTACCGCGCTGCTACCACGCTGCTACAACGCTGCTACAGCGCTGCTACAACGCTGCTACAACGCTGCTACCTGGTGCCATTTGTTCATCAACCTGATCCTTTGGATGACCTTTCCTATGACGATGCAGAAGACGAGGCTGCTGCTGACGTCGTGTGGCAGATGTTGACGGCTGATGCAGCAGCTGCAGCGTTACTGAAGCTGCTGACAGCACACGACCATAATGATGATTTAAAACAGACAACGTCCACATTTGTGCTTCGGCAGATGCTCATTAACATTTTATCCAAAAACCACAGACTTTCATTAACATCGTCCAAAGGTGCTTTTGTTGTCTGAGGCCGACCGCGGGGCTCCGGCCGACGAGGCACGAGGCGTTTACACGTCTGACGCACTGGGCTCGAACATAAACAGCACGGAGCTTCAGTGAAGACTTGGACCAGAGCGGAGTAAGATCATTTTCCCAAACCCTGGAGCTATTAACAAGAAATAAAAAGGGAGGAGAGCATGATTTCAAGTTGTGTCTGTGGCTGTTTGTTTGGTCTAACTTTACCCAAACTACAGAGGGCCACATCATTTATGTTTGGGAGCCACTCAGCCTTCAAAACTATTTGGTTTTAGCAGCCAACACTTGTGTTTTTGTCACTGCTCAGACATCAGAGCGTCGGCCAGCTAAACAACTTCTCCCTGTCTCCTTGATGCTGTACTTAATTCACTTATTCTGTTTGCCACTCGGAGAGTCTGGAGCGCTGTTAAAAACATACATTACATGTGATTACATTTCATTTTTAATTACAACTTGTCTGAGACTGGTACGCTGAGACATAACTGAGTGAGTAAAACGAGCCCGGTCTCAGTCAGAACCCACATTACCGCTGCCCTGGTGCCATGATTAGAGAGCGAACCTTCCCCTAAACATCAGCCGTGGGCCCGGTGTTGACCCACTGATGCTGTGCACAGCTCCTCTCTCACAAGCAAAAGGCAGCTTCAGACTCAGGCTCAGACTTTGTGCTTCGTCATCATCATCATCATCATCTCAGACCTTCACAGCGTCTCTGCTCCTGATGTGGGAACTCGAGCGCTCTGTTGAAAGGCTGCTCTTTTCACTGGGGATAAATATTTGAGCGATACTTGTGCAAGAGTAGCTGCACTTGAGTTAATTGTATCAGTGCTGCAGAGCGAGCGATCCTTCAGGATGTGGCTTTCTGTGCTCTTCAACTCAGAGCCTGTGTGTGTGTGTGTGTGTGTGTGTGTGTGTGTGTGGTTTTGGTCGCTCATGCGGTGTCAGAAGTCATCAGGGTGAGGCTGAGCTGCGACCCCATGACCCCCAGCAGAGATCAGAAGTGAAGCACTTAGTGGTCGCTGCTGCCCCCCCCCTCCTCCTCCTCCTCCTCCCCCCCTTCCTTCCTCCATGATCCTCTCTGATTCCACCGCTGCTGCTAATAAAGGCAGCAGGAGGCTAATTCAAGGCAACAGCTAAAGGGGAGGAGGAGAAAAAGTTAGAGGCCGCGCTGTCACTCAGCAGGCGGCTCTGCCCTCTTTAAACAAGCCACATTATACTGAAAGTGAAACAGGAAATTCAGGCCAACAGGACAAATATGAAGTGGAGGCCATCGGCAAAAACGCCGACAGCGGTGGCAGCGTGAAGAACTGCAGCTGGACACGCTGAGCTCTGACTTCTGTCTTTCTACAAGTCGCACGGTGTTTGAAGAAAGAGCAAGGTCAGAGGAATTCAAGCCGCACAGACCCACACCATCCTGTCTTCAGTGTAAACCAGTGTCACCGACCACAACGTCAGCGTCCATCACGACCTCACTGAGTCACGACAGCATGTGACCACGGAAAGCTGCAAACCTTCAGTGTGAGACGCTGAGTCTCTGAAGATATCTGAAAACTCACAGAGACAGTTATTGTTGATGATCAAAGTATCTGATTGAACAGTTAATCTCACGCACGTCTGCAAATGTACTGATGAACACAGCTGTGTTATTGATTTAGACTCACATGTGTAACAATGTGAGAGCAGAGGAACCTCTACCATGTACTGCTGATGTGTTACAGTAAAGTCATCACACGTCCTGAACTTGTATAATCTTCATCCTCACGTCAGACTTTTTCTCTTTCAGTCGCTCGTGTCAAATGAAAACTCTTTGTTACGCTGATAATAAAACGTCGGCCTGGTCACTGCATGTGCAACAGCTGAAGCTGGCATGATGCAGGTGTGTCGTGACTCCTCGGTGCATGTTGGAGCGACTACAGGAGCACCTCTGACCCTGCAGGTCACGTGGGACAGAGGGAACCTGAAGAAGAAGAAGAAGAAGAAGAGGAGAGGTGAACAGTGGGGAGACGGCGCGACAGCAGCATTGTTAGGATAAACCTAATCTGCTGTAAGAAAGTCCCGGTCTGGTTCTCAGAGGTCGTCGGCTGGAACCATTAACTGCTGCTGGTGCTGGTGCTGGTGCTGGTGGTGGTGCTGCTGGTGCTGGTGCTGGTGCTGGTGCTGGTGCTGGTGGTGGTGCTGCTGGTGGTGGTGCTGCGTGGGACTGTGGGAGCTGTTGCTCATTTCCCTCCGTAGGAATGCCTGCTTCATTAAACTGACTGAGCAGGATGGTTTTGAGGAGAAAAGGATGATAGTTTCTCAGGGTAATAACAGGCCTCAGGATAAGCTATGTTTAAGAGACGACCGCAATGGCTACCCTGTCCTGCACCGCAGCACTCTCATGACCTGGCTGCTGGGGACGGCACCGGCCAGACACAATTAGTGGTCACAGATACCTAGGTGCGTGTGTGTTTGTGTGTGTGTTTGCATGTGTGGGTGGGTGGATGCTTGCATGCTTGAATGGATGGGTGTGTGCGTGCGTGTGTGTGTGCACATACATGAGTGTGCATGTGCATTTATAAGGCCATAAAACCCACATTCCACATCCAGTATCAGTGTCAGTGGGTGTGTCTGTCTGTCTGTTGTTGACAACCGTACGCTGTCAACGTGTCCCTAAATAACATGTGACCACACCGCTGGTCAGCGCGAATCCATGTGTCACCCAAACGGAGCTAAAACACGGCGTGGTCCAATAATCCAACACGTCACATCTCGTTTGGTTCAAACTGTCAAAAGCTGCGACCGCTTCAAACCCCACGTTCCTTTTTAGATGGAAATCGTATCAGAGCCCCGCCACGTCTGCAGGATCATAAAAGCATCTTATCCTTCGTGATTACTCATCGTCGTGTGTCATTACCTCTAAATACATTCGCCCACCGTCCTCGTTGTTTTTTTTCGAGGCGTCTTGTCTCGTTCTTTTCTCTCAGATCCAACAAAGGAAACAGGAGCACGCTAAAGAACGACAAGACATGGAGCTAAGAGTGTGCAACATAGGAGGTCTGATCTGAACAATTTAGCCCTGCAGGAGGCTGGAGAGTGTGTGTGTGTGTGTG
>JAFELL010003135.1:0-27500 GCA_019059645.1 Caranx melampygus | reverse complement strand
TCTCCTTGCTTCATAAACCAGTAATCATTTTACGCGCTCATCTCCCCTCATTTTCTTTTGTTGTCTCCGTCGCGTGGTCCCTCTCTCCCTCTCTCCCTCTCGTCCTGCTCTCTAATTTACCCAGATCCCGCGGTGCGCAAGAGCCTCTCAAAATTGCCTTTGTCCATTTGCGTATACAGGCTGGGGACAGCGTGTGGGTGTGTGTGTGTGTGTGTGGTGTGTGTGTGACGGGAGTCTGTAGCAGCAGGGTGGTGGGTTGAGATTGCTGTAATCATGGAGTGCTACCTGTTCATTAAACACGCAGTGGGAACCCTGCTTACAGCGTTTAGGACCCAATTAAAGCAGCACAGGCTATTAACATTAGCAACATTAGCTACAGCAGTGTGTGTGTGTGTGTGTGTGTGTGTGTGGAACTACAATTCAATATGTAAGTGTTTCAGTGGTTGCGAGGCAGCGAGCAGTGAGTGACGGAGCGACTCGGAGCGCCTCCCTGACTCTGCACTGATTGATGAGTCTATGAGTGAGCAATCAAGTGAGAAAATAAATGGAAAGCAGGAGGACGCGCGATGATGGAGGGTGATACACGCAGGGAAACTCAAACTTTAGCAACTTGTGAATGCCTGTGATTATAATACAATGTCTCTGAAGATGGCGTGTGATTGCTCAGGTAGGTGTGTGTGTGTGTGGGGGGGGGGGCTTCCCAGGTCTGCGGGGAACAGGAGGGCTGGGAGAGGTGCAGCGGTAATTCAGGTTGAGTGTAATTATCCACGTGTGTTGCTCTGCAGCTCCTCTGCACCCTGCACACAATGGAGAGTGATTTAATACAGACGACGGAGACGCCTTGATGGGAGCTCGCTCCCCGAACCTCCTCGTCCATGACACTGATTTTTGGGTGGATTCAGTGGCTTTAACGCCGAGAGGAGAAGATGTTTAGCTCCAGAACATATCAGGTGTCTGCTCCGTCACAGCTTCTCTCTGTTTAACTAACTCACACTGAAGACTGGAGCGAAGAGCTGGACCGCCGGACCTCCGTCACTGTCTGAGAGCAGCTGCTGCTCTGAACCTGTCCATCTGCATCTGGATCAGTGTCTTCATTGATCAGTTCCTCTATAATCATTCAAAAAAACTCAGTGTCATCTCTTAAATGTAAGTTTTTATCTCAGTCCAGAATATAAAGGTGTTCAACAGTACTCACAGGAGAAAGGAAGTGAGAACATACTTCACTGCTTAGCTTAAATTAAATGACCTCACCTCGCCGATCGATCAGCTGGCCGATCGATCGGTGCACTGTAAAAATATTTACACATTCACTTTCTGATGATTCACTCGATCAATAAATAAACTAAATGCAGAGTTAAACAGCAGCTGAGGCTGATGGGAACAGTTCACGCTGAAGTTCACCACGTTTCATATGAGACATTTAAAGAGGATCAATCAACCTTTCAACTGATCAGCAACAAGCAGCAGTGATGGTTAAATGACCACCTAGCGTCTCCTGGCTGAAACCACCGCTGCAGGATCAGGGCCTCCGAGCCGGAGGCACCGCGGCACAAACACTCTTGTTTACGAGACGAGAGGACACGAGACCACGGAGGTCGTCAGGAGTCATCATCCGCTGCAGGACATTCATATTTAGTAGTTACAGGCTCAGGTGAAAAAGACACGACCCAGGTGAGGTTCAGTGGCTGTAGAGGAGGGTTCACAGGTAGAGTCAGCACCTCTGAGACCTGAGGAGCAGCTGCATGTGATACAGACAGAGACAGAGCAGCTCAAACCAAAGACCTGTGTGCACGGAGCAGGTCAAAGGTCATCTGTGGAGGGAAAGAACGACGGACATAAAAGTTTGGAAAAAAAAAAAACAAAACAAAACAAAACAACAACAAATTTCTTGCATGTAAACTTTTCCATCAAAGCCTCACTCTGTGTCATCTCCTGAGCGCCACATTTAATACCCGTGTAACGACGGTGCAGATAATGTCTGAAGTGTAATTGTTCACTAGGAGAGGTAGAAACACGCAGCGCCATTGTCCGCCTGCCTTTTGTAGTTAGTTAAAGGTGGATAAATAAGATGCAATTTAGAGACTTTTAAGAGATGATTTTTTTCCTCCTGCTTTAATCACGGTGAAATTACCGCTGGGTGAGGGCTGTCATTAAAATAGAAGAGGCACTTGTTTCTTGGATGCTCGAGGCGAGCGTGAAGCGCTAATAGCACAGTGCCTCGACGGCGCTTACAGTTTTAACAGGCCCTGTATTATCCCGCTGTGCTGATGCAGCCCCATCCGCAGCACCGGCTCAGCGAGGACATCTTGTGATGGTCTATTTGTGGTTTGTCGCAGCTGTTACTGTGAGAAACGCACTGACAAAGATGGAGCAGGAAGTCTGCCAAGGCTGCAGAGCCGTGTCCTTATTTCCAAACGAACTCATTTACCTGTGTGTGCTGCAGATCCGTGCAGCCGCTGCACACTGATGACCCACTTTAACCACTTTTCCACTCAGCCAGTATTAGCCCCGACACAAGCTGGATCTCCTGTGCTAAGTGACTCCTGCCGTACGTGCGCCATTACTGCTGCTGCTGCTGCTGGCTGCCTCCCCGGCCCGGCTCTGGCCCCGGGTGCACGTCCCACAGGGCGGCCCCTGGCCCCGGGCTACAGGGCCCTGCCGGCAGGCATGAAGTGACATGACCAACAACCTCCAGATGTTGGGCTGCATTAGGGCCTGACAGCTTGTCATGTCACCGCCTACACTACCACACAGTTCCATCACCCCCCATCTGCTGCCCAACACCTCCTGGGGGAGCGGGGGGCAGATACAGCGACGATGACACTTCACTGCTGCTCAGCTCAGAGACAATACATCACAACACTGGCAGATATGTCATGTGCACACACGCAGAGGGACAGCAGCAGCCACCCATTACAGACGTTTTAACATGAAGAGATGCTCAAAGTACTGAACGGAAAAATACTCTCTGTGCACAACGACCCATAATTCACACATCATATACCTGGATTATAACTGTTCGTTTTATTATTGATTATAATGTAAAACTTTTATTTCTACTCAGAGATTGAATAAAGTTTTATCTTTATAAAATATTACACGTGTTTTTGGTGGTACGTAAAGTCACATAAATGTGTTGGACAGTAGGATCTCTCCTCTTAAACTACGCAGAGCGTTACTTCACTACATGTACTCAGTGACGATGACTGACCTCCGTCCACAGGCAGATCGATGCAGACGTCCACCTGCTCAGTCCGGTGTGACCGTCATCCTCAGGTGATTCTGCAGAAAACAGAGGAGCTGTGTAAAATATCACACAAAACAAAAACAACATTATAATCATCTAATTAATTTAATTATTATTACTGCAGAAATACATCAGTGATTAAATAAGATAATCCATCAATTATTTAAACAGTTTTCTACTGTAGATTGATGTATTTTTGGGTTCAGGCTGTTGGGCTTATTAAACAAGTATTTTTCAAAATACTGTCGATCAATCAGTTGATAGATTTTATTGAGCATGTGATGAAAATAAGTAAATAACTCCAAATAAGTTATTTCAGGCCTCTGGCACCAGATAATTCACAACAAGGCCTGTTTATAATGAATAAATGTTGTTGTTGTTCACTGGTACAACACAATGGGAGCTGCCACAGAAGCCACATTAACATTAAACACTGCATTTCCTGATGAAAATAAAGGACGTAGCACATGGTTGACCTACAGTAAGAGCCGATAATGAGCCTGACCCCTAACAGGAAATACCTTGATGTGTGGCTCCCTCTTGTGGCAGAGAAAAGCAACACCATGCGCACTACGAGCCTCAGACCAGCATCACTCACCACACTAGTTACGTTCTCATTCAATACCCAAAGGCATGCTGGGTAAAAACTGTGTTGTTGACTGTGGTTTCAAATGTCTACTACTTCTGCTTTTATTTCAAAACAAAAGTATAGTATTATTCAAATGTCTACTACTTTGCTTTATTTCAAAATAAAAGTATAGTATTATTCAAGATGACTAAACCCAGGACCTGCAAATCATTCCTGTTCAAATTAACTGGATTAAATAAATCAGGATTACTTTATCCTGATGACAGAAGTCAGCCTATTGCTAAACAAGCTAGAAAAATCAGCCAAAACAAGAAATGATTCATTTAAATTCATACAATGTAAATTCTCTACATACTGTGGGTGGATAGGAACAGTAAGGCAGGACGAGGGAACAGTTTAGTTTGGTTTGGTTTATTAAACTTTTCTGATATTACCATTAAAAGCACTGTGGAAGCAGAGCTCTGGCCCAGGCTGCAAAAGCTGGCCCACAGTTGATAAGACAACCAATAAGCATCCCAAATACCAGAGAGAGACACAAATAGGATCTTTAATTAAAGCTGACTTGGGGCCACATAATTACAAGTGCTGGCAGACAAGCTTTACAGAGAGAATTACATACGAGCAATACAGCAACACAAAACACGGTGCTGCAGGATCTGCATGTTTTCTCACGACTGACTGTGGTTTCTGGGGGGAGCAGGTGGAGGTGGTGGAGGTGGTGGAGGTAAAGGTCACTGTCCAACAGCAGCAGGGTTGTGTTCACAGGACAAAACATTTAATATTATCCCCTGATCTGATCAAAACAGGCCTCTCCATCCTGTCAGACTGAATGACGGAGTACTGGATGTTAACAGGGCTCGTTACTGCCAAGTATCACCACCACAGCCAAGTGTCACCGAGCCGGCCAGCTGATTACCGTTGTAAACAAGCTAGGCTAATGGTAGCAGCTATCTGTCCACACACACCCATCTATAATGAAGGATCAGAGGTGTCTACACAGTGAAACACACAATCTATGCTCAACCCAAACACAAAGTGAACACCACGTTAGAAACTGTGCTTTTATTCTACTGATCTTTATGAATTCATGACTCTCCCACCAATGTTACCACGTGGTCACTGAACAGCTGACACAGGCACAAGTCAGGATGAACTACGAAATCTGTCAATGTGACGATATTAAAATATTGGATAATCATTTTAATGATCATCTGAATAACACTGACTAACCCAGACAAGCATCTCCTTGCTTCGCCTTCTCCTCTCCGTCGTCTTCTTCCAACGGCTGTAACGTCCGCCGTCTCCATTTTGCTGTCTCATTGCCTCTGCTGTTTGGCTCCGCCATTGACAGGTCGTGTTCCCTTCCACCTGCTCCGCCATTTTGAAACCTCGGTTCCCGCTAAATTCCCACGCAGGAAAAGCACCCGGATGAAACCACTGGCGCCGGATCGTCCACCCAGAGTTATAATACTTCATCCCTTTGCTTTCTTTTAAAGTAAGGAACAACGGATAAAATAAGAAATGGCACCGGCAGGGGAAGATTACAATTGTGACGATTATTTTCCTGTTCGGGCTGTAAACTGTGTGAAAATGGACGTCGGTTCCGGTCGGAACCAGTCTGTCTGGTTGACATCCTCTAATCGGAGAGGCCCATAGGAGTCAGAGGACAGCAGCCCCAGTCCTTCACAGTCATTATTACACTGAATGTTATTACAGATATACAGTGAGCTGTAGTATGACGGAGACAAAGCAGAGACAACACATGAGGTGTGGTCAGGAAAAGATAACTTTATTTAGTCGGGGATACATACTTTAGTTATATCTGATTACTTGTTAAGATAGAAAACACAGTAGCTTTTCAAAATAAAAGCAAGGTCCATTTAATTAATTATATTTATTTATGGTTTTTAAAACACACTTCAATAAATACTTTTTTCTTCTTCTGGTCTTTTTTCTTTTGTTTTTCTATTTTACAAAAACGTACAGTGACTGTCAGAACAGCTGAGGAAACAACACTGGATTAAAGGTCAGCGGTGTAGACACAGGCCAACACAGACACTGCAGAAAGATGCCACGGGTAATAATCGTAATCATAATATAGAAACCTAAAATACCTCTACACATTTCCAAAGACACAACGTTGCCCACATCACTATGGCAGGTATAAACAACTCTCTGATTATTCAAAATGAATGTTAAGCACTAATAGATCACTGGTCTGCAAAGTTAAGTAGCATCACACACACACTCTCTCACACACACACACACACACACACACACACACTGAAGAGCACACAGATACAGCTCTAGGTTAAGACACGTGGGTAACAGAGATACAGTGCAGCCCAGTGCAGCAGCAGCCTGCTCATCATGATCATGGATCAGTCTCCCACTCGTCGTCATCCTTCACACTCCAAACTGAAATGCGATCACAGTGAGGAGCGGCGCCCACAGCGTGGACCTGCTCCGCTTTAAAGGGCAGAAAGAGAAGTAGCTGGATCCACACTTCACCGGGATCAGGGCGCCGCACTGGGCTGCAAACCACATACGATATACTAAACATCATAGTAAAGCACTGTAGTGAGTGGCTGACCGCAGTGCCTTCTGCAGAGGTAAACACTACATCCTCAGTACTGCAACATGAACATATCATCAGGTAAAGTGTCTCAAAGAAGCAAAGTGCAGTGACATGTGAAGCAGAGTGTGAGAGAGGCCTGGAGAGGAAGGAGGAAAAGTTGTTTTCTAAAAAAAAAAAAAAAACTTTAAAGGGTCATACTGGTGTTTCTGCAAGTTTAGCTCATTACCCACAAAGCACTGCTGCACTGACTGCTGCAAACTCTCTGGAGACAGGCGATCCATCACTGTGAACATCATGCACAGTGTTGTTCTTACACAAAGGTAAACATGCATCTCTGTGCTGCTGCTGCTGCTGCTGCTGCTGCGGAGCTCTATTATCAGAACAGTCCCACAAATAATGAGGAGAATGTGAGTTTGGTGGTATTAAAAAGGCTTTTGCTGGGGGGTTTATCAGACAAATTCAGCTGCAGGTTCATCTGCGTCTTCATTTGCATCATCACAGTAAGATATTATGACTTCCTGACAACATGCAGGATGTAGACTGAGATGGATTTACCCCCCAAGAGTCTCTGCAGCAGGTCGACTCCTGCACCACACTGACTGGAACTGAAACCAATAGCTGCCTGGAAGGTATAAAAGCACATTCAGTCTATACATTTTCAGATACAATGGTGTGTTTCTATCTATCTATTGCTGATTCAGGGATAAATCATGCAAAAACACAGGTATGGTCCTGGTGGATGTGGCGCTGCTGGCTCAGGTGCTGGATCTCCCTGACACGCTGCAGAGGTCGCTCTCCACTGAAATAACAAGCTGCCTTTTTTTTTTCCATGTCGATGTTATGTACTGTAAGTACAGTGTACGCCTGATGAATTATTCAGACAACCAGGTCTAAGTTAACTAGAGGTGACCTAAATACTGAAACCTGACCCCTCTAACCCTCCACAAAGATGAACCCTGCGGCTTCCATCTCCTCAGGTAAAGTAGATCCTCGTCAACCTTTGACCTAGTTGTATTTCCTGTGTCAGAAGGTGAGTAGACCTGGACACAGAAAGCTAATACTGTGGTGTGTTTTACTGGAGCTGATGCATCATTAACGTGGAGACGTCCTCCCTGCAGCTGAGCAGGTCTATGATCTCATGACAGGAAACAAAATTCAACAGAGGCTCCAACACCCGCTCCGCCTGAAGAGGAAATATGGCAAAGTAGTTTTGGCAATGAGTGTGAGGACCGGTTTGCATCATCAGGTCAGGACTTAGGGCAGCGTGGTACCATCACACACACACACACACACACACACACATCCCCTCCTGTGAGTCAGGCTGTTATTAATAGACACAAACAGCAGGTGCTGTCACTCTGTCTATATCTCACAGCCAATTATGAAGCTCTGCAGGTGCTCACCCAAGCACACATGAAACCAAAAGTTAATCCAGTATCAGTCTCCTCTTCTATCCTTCAACCTCTGCTCACACACACACACACACACACACACACTGAAATGTTATCAGGTTAGCCTCCCCCTGTGGCTGCTGCTCCCCACCTGGAGCCACCAGAGGAGCAGCAGGAGCGACAGGATGGAGGAAGGATGGAGGCTGATGTTGTAACAGAACAGAAGGAATAGGAATGTGGTGCATGAATGAAAGGCAACAGAAACAGGTGTATAAAAATGTGGGCTGTCATTCAGAGCAAACAGCAGGCGGCTGTTAGCAGACCCCGTCTGGACCGAGCTGTGATCCTCGTCACCAACATTCAAAATGTCTCACTTTCAGAAAACCCTCCCTCACGCTGCCTTCGCTCACTCTGTTTGCCTCATCGAACCTAACGCAGAGAGATCGTAAACAACAACAGCTTCCACCTTTCTCTTTTAATGACATCAACCTTTGCGTCTCCAGACCTCTGGAGAACGATGTTGTTCACTGGAGCAGTGACGTGTGATCACACTGAGAGGCTCTGCTCTCGTTTCTAATCTGTGATCTGAGGCCTGTGTGTTGCTGAGCGTCGTTTTAATAAAGTTTTGTTCAAACACAGAAACACAAGCTACAAGAGTACGAGTACAAAAGCTCAGTTAAAAGAAGAGTCAGATGTTTTTTTTTGTTTTTAGAGAAGAAACACACAGTTACACTCAAAAAGGCTGAGAGGAGAGGACGGCCCTCACTGACAGGTGAGTCGTGATCAGTAGCACCTGCTGGACTCCATGTTTGTAGTTTTTCAAATAATGTTTTGAAGCATCACTGAGTTATTAAGTTAGTTCAGTTGTTTTCAACCACACAGCCTCAATGTTATTATTGCTACATCAATACAGTGAACTTCATCGTCAGGGCTGCAGGACACACACACACACACACACACGTCAGAGCGTTCATTACCCCACATGTCGGTACAGGAGGTTATGTGATCCACACATGTTCTACACCACAGCATCAACACACATCCACAACTTCTCCAATTACTGTGTCTCCTCTCCACTGCACCTCCCGTCCTCTCAGCCAGCAAACATGACGGCTCACAGCCAGTCAGAGGGAGATAACAAGGGCCTGTGTGTGTGTGTGTGTGTGTGTAGCGCAGCAGTTCGTGGAGTGCGCGCTCAGACACTTCATGTGCTCTGGTTAAGGTTTAGAAACTGATCTAATGCTCAAACGCTGATGGAAATAATTCATGTGTGGAGATATTCAGGAAAGTGAAATCTGACGCAGCTCATCAGAAACTCTCCAAACTCCCACAGCTCATCAACACCTGCAGACTGTCTGTTGGTGGGTTTTATAACCTCAGATTCATTCAGAAACTTTGACGCCTCAATAAGAGTTCTCCACGTTCAGCTGATCCAGCTGATCTCCACAGCTGTCAGTCACTCCCTGTGAAGTGAAACGTGTGTGGAGTGAATGAAGAGCTCTGTCTGATCCTGTGGCTGCAGCACGAGTTCGTTCAGTGACTCATAAGAGTTATAGACATCAAACTAAACCTATGATACTGGGATCAGTCAGTGTCTGTTTTATAGCATCTTTCCCCTTTCCACCATTTGAAGCATTGCACACACGCACACACACACACACACACACACACAGGTCTGGTTTTCCTCCTGGAGACATGGAGGCAGAGTAATAACAAGAGTCCCATCAGCTCTTCGTCTTCAGCCTCATCATCACTAATCACTCAGGTGTGTGTGTGGTTCACACCTGCTGAGCTCTATCGTCTGTGTTACTTTCAGGAGGAGGTGAAGCAGGAGGAGGAGGAGGAGGAGGTGTTGCTCCTCCTCTTCAACAACATTCATGGGGAGTTCGTCTGCAGTGTAAGGCTTCAACAGATCCTCTGCTCAGGTCCAGTCTGTCCACACACTCACTGCTCTGGATAGAAAGGGAGTCACTCTCATATCTCCTCGTCTTGTCTCTGTCATCACTCTGTCGCTCCCTCTTCATCTTTGGCAGCTGCTGGACCAGGAGGGAGGAGGAGGAAGAGGAGGAAGAGGAGGAGGTGGGGGAGGGTGGTGGTGGTGGATGGTGGGAATGTCAAATGCGTCCGTTGCCGTGTGTGCTGCTGCGCCGGCCAGACAGCGGGTGGGAGGAGTAGTGCAGCTCGGCCGTGGAGAAGGAGGAGGAGGAGTTGGTGGTGGAGGAGGAGGAGGTGAATCCACAGGCTTCACAGGCCAGAGCCAGCTGCCTCAGGGCGTCCAGGGAATCCATCTTGGCTCCACGCAGCAGGTCGCTCTGACCCTGCAGCACAAAGTCACATCATCAGATTCATGAGGAGACAGAGTAAAACACAGGATGGAGATGCAGTGACACCTCCTGCAAAAATGTAGATGAAGCTGCATTAACTGAGTGTTTTGCCACTTGGAGGCAGCAGATCATCTGTTTCTATCCTGGAACAACAGAGGCCCAATGTCCTCTCTACTTTCAGCTCTGTTCTTTGGACTCCTCCAGTTTGTGATGAAAATAGCAGGTTGATAAGCTCCATGTTCACCAGCTGCTCACTAACTATCTGTGTCGGTGGTTTTACACTGAGCAGGATGACGAGCAGATTTACAGGCTGGAAAACCAAAATGATCTGACTCAGACTTTTGAGGACTGAAGGAGGTGGAGTGTGATTGGCTGGCACCGGCCTGCTGTCATGAGAGCTCCTCTACCTTGAGCACAGTGATGTTCCAGGTGAAGCTCTCCACAGCTTTGCTCAGCTTGCGTCCCTTCAGGCCCTCCTTCTCCCCGTGTCGAGACAGCTCCTCATGGAAGTCCATACCTGCAGAGTGGGCGGAGTCAGTCATTCAAATTCATGCAAAATACAACTGTCAAGTGTAAGAGAGTGATTCGCTTCAACTGTTTCCGTGACTAACACACACACACAAAGTCCTGGGGCGAGTGTCAGCTGCATGTATCGTGTGTGCGTGTGTTGATGGACAGTGGATTTACATATCAACACTAACCTACACTTCCATCCCTCTGACATTTGCATTGTCAGCTAAAGGTCAGGAGTTCTCTGAGGCAGAGAGAGGCTCTAAAAATACGCTGCTGCTTGAGTTGACGTGTGTCTGTCTGTCTGTGCTCACTGCACATCTGTCACACAGCTGCACTACACCTGACACAGTTCAGACAATCCAAATTATTAATGAGACACAGCTGCAGGGTGTTACTGTACGACTCATCTGAGCAGGAGAAGTACTTCAGAACTCGACGCTAACGAACGTGTCGGACTGTGTCGGACTCTCCGCAGCTCCTGGATCTGTCCTCCGAGGAGTCGCCCTCATTAAAGTTCAGCGGTTTGATGATGTTCGCGTCACATTTGCTCATTTGCTCAGCTGCGGCAGCTGTTTTCATTCATGAGCGCTCACCAGAGCTGAGTTCGTGTCTGCTCACCTTCTCTCTGCACCTGGGCGATCCTCTCCTGAACCCCATCCGCATTCTCAATCAGCTGTTTCTGGGCAGCAATCATCTGGACACACAGACACACACACACAGCTCATTACACATCGACACTGTGAAGTCACACACTGTTCACACTCACAGAGCCTCAGTACAAAACACACATGTATATTAACACAGATAAACACAGTAGAACTATAACGCAAGAGATAAAAGTCTTGTTCATTGACTGAACAATGAACAACTTCTAACCTCAGGTACAAGTGCACTCTGTGTTTTACAATGTGCAATATATGTTGTATCTTCTCAACTTTCAACTACTCATGGTACACCTACGCAGGAGGTGCAGCCCTGACAGCGACAGACGTACGACCATCACTCTGGTCCCTGACACCGGAACACACTCTGTAACCAACCTTTCCAAACCACTTTATTTCATAGTGGAAGTGAAGGATAATTTAGATTATAAATAATAAATGAGTCATATTTAGTGACAGAGTTCATACTGAAGAGAGATGAAAAGAAGGAGTGGGACGGAGAACAAAGAGTCTCAGATCTGTGGGAAAGAAGAAGGAAACAGAGAGAGAGGAGGACGAGTGTGTGATGACTAATCTGTGTGTGTGTGTGTGTGATGTATGACTGCAGATCAGGCTCAGACCTGCTGGACTCACTTTGACTGGATTCACACTGAGACATGTAAACAAAAAGCACTCACTGTACTGGGTGTGTGTGTGTGTGTGTGTAGGTAGGTGTAATGGCTGAACGCTGAAACAGGTGGGAAAGATTTGTCCTGATCTGATGCAGGAGATCGAGTAGGAGGAGACGCAGCTGGCAGTCTGTGTGTGTGTGTGTGTGTGAGATGCAGTATCAGGAATCACAGAGTGAAATTAAAACTCAGTGAATGAAGCCGATGGGACAGTGAACGCAGCACGGTCACGGTCAGGTGTTGGCTCTAACAGCTGGACATGAGCTCATCCCTCTGATTTCACAGATGTTGATGAGTACAGATCTGATGAATCAACAAACCTTCCTGAAACAGCTGGGAGTTGTAGTTTTTCAGCTGAAACAACTGAGACGGGAGCGAGGTGTGTTTGTGGTGAATGGTTGTCAGCAGCACAGAGGCTGTGTGTGCACATGAATGCGTTTCGAACAGTCTGTGGGACATATCAGCCTGATGATGAACAGATCACATGCTCTGTTGACTGGAGCCTTGAATGAACACACGTGCAGAGGAGGAGCAGTCAGGCACTTCACAGTTGTCACTGCGTTGTGTTGGTGGAGCAGGAACTTGTCTGTAACTGAGGAGGAGGAAGCAGAGGCTCACCGTGTCGTAGGCCGTCAGCAGCTTACGGGTCGGCTCCGACAGGTTGACCAGAGGCTCCAGACACGGGTAACCATCCTTCAGCACCATCGCGGCCCCCATGGGGCCATCGGGGTTCTGTAGCCTGGTGGCCAGGCTCTGGATGCACTGCTTGAGTTTGGCCACCGTGGGGAGCCCACACTGCTCTTTGAAGCTGGCTGTGGTGCTCTGTAAATGGAGAGAAGGAGGAGGAGGAGGAGGAGAAAGAAGAGGAGGAGAGGGGAAAATAGAATTAGATCAGATGAACAGTTCCGGCTGTAAGACTAAGCTGGGAAAGGTCAGAAAGGGTGACACACCCTTTAGACACACACACACACTCCCCCGTCATCTGCTGTCTCTCCTGTGAATTAAATCAATATGGCAGTCATTGCCACTTTTAATCCAGTGAAATCAGCCTTAGCTTAAGCGCATTTGGCAAAAAGAGAAGACAATATGGCATAAATGTGGAACAGCAGAAATCATAGCAGCGTTCAGACGGTTCTCCAGCTGCAGCAGGTGTGTGTGTGTGTGTGTGTGTGTGTGTGGACACAGAGCAGAGCAGGAACATAACACAACTACAAACAGGAGTCACGTGTTCAATCTGATGAAACCACAGATTAGGTCATGATGAAGGTGAAAGAGTTGGTCCTGAAGAAGAAGAAGAGGAGGAGGTGTGTGTGTGTGTGTGTGTGTGTGTGTGTGTGTGTGTGTGAGACAGACATGCAGTAACCATGATGTGTAATGTAGCAGATGAGCCCACAGCTGGACCTCAGCAGAGGAGAGTTCATGTCGGAGGGAAAGGACAATGAGATGGAGCAGATTAAAAACGGTTTGTGAATGAGCGAGTGTGTGTGTGTGTGTGTGTGTGTGTGTGTGTGTGTGTGTGTGTGGCAGAGAGACTGGAGGGATTGGTTCAGGGTTGGTGACACATGAGACGACAGATTTCAGTGAGGAGAGGAAGCTGCAGCAGAATGAGGCAGGAATCATCACAGAGCATCATGGGAAACCTGGACCTTCAGGCCTCTGGGTCATTTAATCACGTGTCCTGAGTTTCCCCTCTGATCTTATGGATTCCTGTCTGCCTGCCTGTCTGTCTGTCTGTCTGTCTGCCTGTCTATCTGTCTGTCTGTCTGTCTGTCTATCTGTCTGTCTGTCTGTCTGTCTGTCTGTCTGTCTGTCTGTCTGTCTGTCTGTCTATCTGTCTGTCTGTCTGTCCATCTATCTATCTATCTATCTATCTATCTATCTGTCTATCTGTCTGTCTGTCTGTCCAGAGTCATATTAGCTGTTTTCCTCAATTAAATTAAGCTAAACTAAGATAAGATGAGATGAGATAAACTAAGCTAAGCTAAACTAGTCTCCTGCTGAACACAGACCTGCAGCTCATCAGTGAAGCTAATTCACTTATTCCCAATAATCAATCAGCAGCTGTCCAGATGTTTGTCCACATGTTTTACACCATGACTGAAACAGAAACACAGTGTGTGTGTGTGTGTGTCAGTGATGAGCTGCTGGAGCTATAATCCTCCTTCACTCTTCCTTTGTCACTGCCCCCCCCCCCCCACATTAATCCTACGGAGGTGTCTCAGGTAGAGTCTGCTTTCAGGCCTGCTGCCCCGTGAGCCGCTCCACAACCAGACATCTTATCACCACGACCTAAAAATACAAACGCGGAGCGACACCTGATCACTGGGTGACTCAGCTGTTTGTGTTTCCTCAGGGAAGTTCTGTCACTTCAGCCAATTAAACACAAACGCTCCACAGACACAGGTTCGCTTCACTGACACACCACCTCCAGATGTGCAGTAGGTGGTTCTGGTGGAACGTGTCCAGATGTTCTCAGGGGATCAGAGGTGAAGTGAAGTGAGCTGCGAGACAATGGGATGTTTAAGTCTGTGTCCTGCTCACTGTGATAATCCACATCTATTCTGAGTGAGGACTTTAAGAAGGTGGTCTGAGGATTATCCAGGTCAGGCTGCTCCTCCCGTGGGGTGGGGGGGGGGGGGGGCATTATCATGGTTTAAAGGTTTCTATTTCCTGTTTGTTCAGAAAACAAAGACAGTTTCCTGTGATTTAGGAGAGTGTGACCCTGTTTGTAGGCACCGTGAAAGGAGGTCAGAGGTCATTTAAGATGTAGCATCATAAATACAATAAAGACAACAAAGACAACATGAAAGACAGACATGAACAAAGAGCAATGGTCATCGTGATGTCACAGTGAAGTCGACCTTTGACCTCCTACACATTAGATGTTGCTCATTTATCCTCACAGACGTGAAACTAAAACTGATCAGTGAGGAGTGTGACATCACCTCGACCTTCCACTTTGACCTTTGACCTCCAACATCTACACAGGACATCCTTGAGTCCTGGTGAGTGTTTGTGTAAACACTGAAGTGTGTCATGGAGGTGTAACTGAGACCTCAGCTCCATGAGGAGGAGACAACGACCTGAGCATCACTCTGATCCTTAAAGCAGTCGCTCAGCTTCCTGTCACATCCGACGGATTAGTTACAGTTCGAATGATCAATAAACGGAGCAATATGAACAGAAGTGGAAAATCACTCGTGACTGATGTCAGACTGAAGATGTGGAGCTGTGGTGAAATACAAACCGTCACCGCCTCCACTGACTCACCTGGGCGTCCTCCCTCAGGTCGGTCGCCTCCTTCAGGGGCCCTCCGGCCGGTTTGAAGACCTCGTCCACCACCTTGATGCCGGTGTGTCTCAGGGTGACGTACTCCCGCCCCCGCCGCCCCACCCTCCTCACAGACAGGCCTCGGCGCTGGGCCTTCCCGCCCCCCCTCCTGTTGGTGATCGCCACGTGGACGAACAGGCTGGTGTGGGGTAAGGGGTCTCCCGACAGGCCCAGCAGGGGCACGTTACGGTAGCCGGGCTGAAGGCACTCGAACGCCACGCTGTACTGCCCGATGAAGTCGTCTCCGATGTAGTCGTCGTCCAACACCACGAAACGCAGCAGGGCCAACTCCGGCATGTTGACCTGCACACAGAGGAGAACACTGACTGATCAGTGTGTGATCAGTGTGTGATCAGTGTGTGATCAGTGTGTGATCAGAGACTGATCAGTGTGTGATCAGTGTGTGATCAGTGTGTGATCAGAGACTGATCAGTGTGTGATCAGTGTGTGATCAGTGTGTGATCCGTGTGTGATCAGTGTGTGATCAGTGTGTGATCAATGAGCTGTTACCACCAGAATATTGATCAGCGCACGTTTGAATTCTCTGTTTGTTCACAGCTCAGTGATCTGCAGCGATGTGTTCATGGACCAGTGCTGCTACAAGCTGCTCGCTCTCTGTCTCTGACTCTCTCTCCCCCTCCACCCTCTATCTCTCTCTCTCTGCCCCCCCCCCATATCAAACCTCTTATGTACATCTGAGAACACACGACTCTGAACAGTGTTCAGTCAGTGAACGCAGCTCGGTCTGATCTGAGCTGCTCAATCTTTAATGTTTTGTCACCTGAGGAGGCGCCGACGCTCACGAGGCGTTTAAGTGCATCTGTACATTATTGATCTGCTGCTGATTTCGACTTTTAGTCACATTAGTCACAATATTCAAACACCTCTGTTTTTAGTGTCACTCACAGGATCAGTGTTATTGTTAATTACATGGTGCAGGGACAGGACACACACACACACACACACACACACGTAAATGCAGAGTACACTGTGTGTCTGCAAATTCATCCTGTGCAGACAGTAAAAGATTTCTCAATGAAAAGCTAATGTCTCCTCCTGTCTTCACAAAGACAAAGACACACACACACACAAAGACACACACACACACACACACACAAAGACACACAAAGACACACATACACACACACAAACTGGCTTGGGGAAGGTTTGTTTTCATCCTCTGTTTGAAATGATAAATTGTTGTTGCTTTGTGTTAAAAACTCGACACAGAGATCCATCCGTGTGTGTGTGTGTGTGTGTGTGTGTGTGTACGGTCACATCTGTTTCATTTAGTCGTCAGTGTGAACAAATGTTCTGAGGGAAACAAAGATCACAGCAGAGAAACTCTTTTGTTGCACTGGTGAGGTGAGAAACTTCAGCCTCAGTCCCTGTGTTCAGGCCCAGGTTCGATCCCGCACCAGTCTCCATCACCACCACAGTGTGTGACTCAGTGTCACAGTGGAAAGTCATTACACAACAGGACCAGGTCAGACCTGCACCTCTGCTGCTGCTGCTGCTGCTGCTGCTTTTTGACTGTCTGATGAAGGATTTATTGATCAGCTCACACTGATCATCTATCTCTGAGTTAGTGTAACCTGTAGAAGGAGCCTGATAACACCTGGTAGATAAATGATGAGTGTTACTCTTCCACCAGTTCACACTGTAACTAAAAACATGTCGATCAGCTGAGAGCAGGTGGAGCTCAACGACACTCAGCCACTTCATAAACTGGGTGTACTCATACTTTCACTACTGCACCTGAACACACCATTACACAGGTGACAGGTGAGTCTCTGGTCAGAGAAGAAAACCTCAAACACATCGTCAGAAAGGTGGAAGACTGAGGACACAGAGGACGACTGAGGAGGATGTCAGTGTCCTCAGAGGAACAGAGAGACAAGACCAGAACAGAGGAGGAGGAGGAGGAGGAGGAGGAGGAGGAGGACTCTTCCTGAACTGGGCCAGAACCAGAGGGACTGAAGGTGACGAGGTAGAAAAAGACTTTAACAATAAAAAAACCAACACGGAGGACGAGCTGAGACGTTAAAGAGACAACTCACTTTCATAAAACAGCCACATATATGTCACATATATGTCACATATATGTCACATATATATGACATATATGTGACATATATGAGCTGAGCTGTTGAAGCTCTGACAGATCCTCAGCTCCATGTTTAATCCACTCTGACAGTCTGTGCAGATGTGCTGCTAAAAACCACTCCAGATGTTTTAGCTACGCACTTTGAATAAAACTCGATATTGGTGACCTACTTTGAAACACTTCAATCTTCAGTGACAGGAGGACTGAACGCACGCACACACACACACACACACACACACACACACACACACATACAGGGCCACATTAATGTGACTGTTGGAATAATACGGAGTGTGTTGTGGAGCAGGAGGAGACGTCTGGTGATGGATGGAGGAGCAGAGAGCGTGTCGCACGACCCCTACGGCCCGACTGCACTGTTAGAAACTGTGTGTGTGTGTGTGTGTGTGTTAATGTGTCTCCACTCCCATGAGCTGTGAGTGAGGGCTGAGTGTTGGGGAGAAAAGCTGAAGTTTCATGCATGGGCACATCAGACAGACAGCTCCAGCAGACGAGTGTGTGTGTGTGTGTGTGTGTGTGTTGACTCTGGCTGCTCTCTTTTTTCCAGCAGCAGCTCTCTGACAGTTACTTCATTCAGTTTCTTCTTCTTGAGACAAAAGGACATACACTGACTGTCCAACATTAAGACTCCCTGGAGCTCTGCGTCAGTCACATATCAGACATGACCTGAGCCTTCTCTCTGTACTCTGGGTTCATTTCCTGTGTATTTCTGCTCATATGCTGGAGGCAGCAGTACCACCTTAAATCACAGGGGGCAGCGTGGAGCAGTGTGGTCAGAACAATAAAACACAATGAAGAAGAAAACTTGTCATCATCATCATCATCATCATCATCATTATTATTATTATAAATATATTTAACATGACGTTGTCGGGTCAAGGTGTCGCCCTCTAGTGGATGGACTGTTTGTGACGTCCATTCAAATGTAACCTGGGAACAGGTGTTCATGTAAAAGGCAGAAACATCCTGTCCAGAACCTTTTGCTCGTTTCTTGTTCCACTCTTCTTTAAAAAGAAACGCAACAGTTGTTCTAATGCAGCTTTAAGACAAACAACATAATCCCTCGATAAAATGAAATAATATTACATAATATATAAAAGAGAAAACATCTACATAAGAGCGATTAGGACGGAGAGTGAACGTCTGAACGGAGCTTAACTTTCCCCAAAAACCTCAGTCGACCATAAAAAGCACTTAAAGTGAGGCAGATGCTTCTGCTGCAGGATGAAAACATGTTGTTTTTTAAGGTTACGCGTGTTTTTGGTTTGTTCAGGTTCACGATCAATCACCACACACAGCTGGATAGTAGATAATCAATCAATCAAACACTGAATTCATCTGTAAATTATAAACACAGTTCTAAATGTTAAACTCTGGAGTAATAATTTCATCCATGATGTGTTTAAGCTTGTTGTTCTTCTTTGTCCAAAACCTACAGCCTACATTACCCACAATGCAACGAGACTTTAGTCTTAGATTCAGGTGCTATAAGCAGCCGAGGTAGACGTGCGTCTTAAAGCTCCATACGGTATAAAGGTAGACGTGCGTCTTAAAGCTCCATACGGTATAAAGGTAGACGTGCGTCTTAAAGCTCCATACAGTATAAAGGTAGACGTCCATGTGTAGTGTGATTATAAAGCAGCTCTAGGTTCTATATTAATACTGTGAAAGTATCAAAGCCTCAGTCCACAGAGAAATGCACACAGCCTGTATTCAGACACTGAGCCTTAAAACCAGCCGTCAGGACTTCCTGTCACTTTGTGATGTCACAACAGAGCAGTCATACAGAGCCACGCCCACCACCTGGACCCACCATCCAACAACTTGCAGGATTTGGTTTCTCTGAGTGTTTTATTCTGAAATCTGCTCTGTTTTTATTGGATCAGAAGAAGAAGAGCATCAAAAGCTGTTGTTGATGTTTAATTGTTCAGTTTCTCACACTGACTCAAACCAACGGCTCCAATAAAGTTTCTTGAGACAATATGAGGCAAAAAGTATTGAGAGCATTTCTGCTGTGAAGAGAGTGAGAAGAAAAAGCTCATTACATAAGCACAGATGGCTCCGGGACTGAGACAATATGGTGTGTGTTCAGTTTAATGTCACAGCTCAGTCTGAGACAAGACCACGACTAACCACAGAGTTTAAACTGCAGCTCTGACACAACAACAGGCTCAGAGCTGAGTTCAACAGCAGCAGACACACCGTGGATCCTTCCACCACACCATCAGACACCCGAAGCTCCGGCTGATCCCAGACCAGTATTAGCTGTAATGACAACTGTGTGTTTGTCTCTGTGGGTCAGTGCTGACGAGTCCAGCAGCTCCAGCTCCACACTGCAGTTTACAGCTGTGTTTCCAACTCATTACAACTCTGATCCACTGGCTAATCCTCCACAGCTACTGCAGCCGAGGCTCATGGGTATTGTAGTATTTACTGTGGAGTCATCCATGGCGACAGGGCGGCAAATTGTCCCCACAAACAACACTGGTCATTAAACAAACATGACTGTGATGAGTGTTGTATTAAATGGGAAATGGTCTGTTTGTGACGATGATGATGATGATGATGTGTTGCTGTGAACTGATCCAGATGTTTGTGTCAGTGTGTGTGTGTGTGAGCAGCAGCAGTGACTCACTCTCAGATGAAGGTCACAGTATAGACGAGTATAAACAGTATAAACCGACTTCACCCTGTCACATGACGTCACTGTCACCAACACTCGCTCTGAGCTCGTCGACTGAAACATTTAAACACGACGAGGCCGTGAAGATGGCTGACGTGTATCGTCCCTGGTGACCTCTGACCCCTGCAGTCTCACCTTTTTGAGAGACGATAATTAAAGCATCAGGACTGGACTATTTGCTGGTGTTTAATGTCGTGAACACAGACCTGATTTCATCTGAACACATGATAGTATTCTCTTCATTTCACTCATATTTATCTGTCTCTTTCTATCTCTATCTGTTTACCATCATTTTTATATCAGTCCGCTTCATGTTCTCTGTTCTCTGCTGCAGCTGGGACTCCACCTGAGGATCAATAAATCTTCTGATCGACCCCCAGACTCCAGTCTGATCCCTGCAGAACTCCATCACTCTGTAAAACTGTATTTGACAGCATCATTTTCTCCATCACACAGGACGTCCTGTCTGTCAGAGCTGATGATGGATGAGGCTGCAGACGTCCTGCAGCTTTATATTCAAACTGCTTCAGAGCAGAAGAACATTAGAAGTTGTGATGTGCAGTTCACTTCCTGTCAATCATTAAGTGGCCTTTTGTCTTGGCCCCTCCCCCCCACCTGTCAAACACCCAAATCACCTGTCGGATGTTTTGTTTAAAGTCAGGTGATAAACGGTGAACCTACATCTTTCTTCTTCTTGGTATTAGAGAGAGTTATTTCAGCGGGTCCTCTACGAGAGCTCCCTGGGAATGGTGCGTCGCCTCCCGCGTAAGATGCGAGCGGGAGGCCGCCGCCAGATGTGACGTTTTTTTCAAAACTCCGATCTAAATATCAGATTATACCAGTTTCTCTTGGTCGATTGAGGTCCAGTAAATGTTACGTTATTAGTGAGTAGTGATTTTCAAAAAATGTTCATAAACATATTGTTGAGGTTGGTCGTGGCTCAGTGCGTTTTTAAAAGTACACAAAAGATATTTCAGGAGGATGATCTACCCTGCACACGTGACCTCTCTGCAGCCGAACATTATAGCATGATCACAGGCAAAATGTCCAAAAAATGGCCAAACAGGACCTGAGGGTTTAATAATAACATCACTGTTTCACCTGTTCAGCCTCATGATGCGTTCAAGGAGCGTCTGCTGCTGCAAAGAGCCGACGGGATCACGGTCAGATATTCCTCTGATTACAGACATCACACAAAGGGCTGCTTGCTGCTTTTGTAGTGGTTCATCATGTGTCTCTCACACACACACACACACACACATACACACACTCGTCAGCCGTGACGTGACCACAGACCACAGACCTCAGATCAGCTGTGACAGGTTGTCATCACGGCTCAGCCACAGTAACACAGGAGTGTGTCAGCAGCAGAGAAAGAAGCCAAATCAGCAGCACCGCAGGCATCAAATCCACTTCTGCCATAATAAAACCACTACAGATGTGCGTCTATTCATGGAGCTGCTCATTTAAGTCCTCATGGTCCTGACCGCCCCCACCACCACCACCTCCACCACCACCACCTCCCGGCTCTATTTTCATGCAGGTGCAAACCAGACAGACGGAGAGTCGGAGTCACGCAGACACTTCTCCAAAATCACATAAGCCTCTTTTATGTTGTTGACATTTCCCTCTTTCGTTTTCACAAATGCACATTAAAACACTATTTTATGCAATAAAAGCAGCCCGAGCGTGTCTCTGTGCAGATTAATGAACGAGCCCCCACAATAACAACATCATCTAAAATATGATTCACAGCTGAGATCCCCTCTTCATACGTTTTTATAGCACAGTGAGAGTGAACCAACCTGAGGTCTGAGAAAATCTCCAAACAAACAACTTAGATTAAAAAAAAAGGAAATTGAAACAATATTTGAGTCGGTAAACAGGATTATTATGAGGAGCTGTCATGCAGCTGTTATGTAAATGGCTTAAACCGGCGCTCGCTTTTCCCAAGTGAAAGCAACCTTTTCATCAGTTAACCTATTTTCATAATGTTGTTCTGTTCAGTGTGATCAGGATTTTTATGCATTAATCAATAAAGACACTTGGATTATTCTGTTTGTGCTGCTGTGTTTCTACATTACTCTGATCTTTGTGCTTTGTGGCTCTGGACCTGGTTCATCTACAGCAGGCATGAGGAGCCTGGTCCACAGAGGGCCGTGTGGCTGCAGCTTTTCTTTCCAGCCAAGCAGCAGCTCATCAGACTGGACTCCTTCAGTCAGCTGAGCTCAGCCTGCAGGCAGCTGATTGGTCAGAGTGTGTGAGCTCCTGGTTGGTTGGAACAAAAACCTGCAGCCACAGCAGGGCTCTGAGACGCACTAACAGCAGGATATGAACTGACTTGTTGGAGTTGTAGTGATTCTACTGAGGATCAATACTCAAACTAAAGACTTGATGATCTGATCAATAGTTTGGAGACTGATCAGTCCTCCATGTTCCACCTATCACTGAGCAGCAGAACAGAGCTACCAGCACTCACCTGTGCTCAGAGCCTTCGTCAAGTTTCACAATATCAATAAAGTTTTACTGGATGTAGTGTGTGTGTGTGTGTGTGTGTGTGTAGAGTCGTACTTGAAACTCAAAGGTCTCGTCAAACAGCGGGTCGTCCTGGTTCTGAGCCGCGGTGCGAGTCCTCTGCTCGGCACAGTCAGCCGGGACGCCGTGCAGCTCCAGAACCACGTACGGGTCGATGACCTCTCCTTTGGCCCCTGACCCTGAGGCTTGGGCAGGTTGTGAGCACTGATGACCTGCAGAGTGACACACAAAGTATATAACTCGTTGTATTGCTTCAAACATGGAGGCTAACGAGACGGGCTGAGGCTAGCTGGTTAGCATGCTAACTTCAGTACAGGGTTTGTTTCCACCTCTGGACAGATGTTGGTGAGTAAAGTGAGTGAGTACTGTAACAGCTGCTACAGATCATACTATTAATACTGATAAACTGAATATATTAGCATTTTAATGTTGTAGCTACTGGTGCTAACTACTTCCTGGTTTGTGCAGTTAGCTAGTTTAGTCCAGTGGTTCAGAGGGTCACAGGGTCAATGTGAGGGGTCATGAGATGATTGATGGGAGAGAAATACAGAAACACTGGATCATTAAAAACACAAACCTACACACTGACTCGATCGAGTAGCATGAACTAAAAACACTCAGGCGACATGTGACACATGAAACTTGTGAACCGGCCCTTTAAGAACAGAAATGGTGTGTTCACCTTGATGCGTAGTGTCTGGGGGGGGACACCTGGGACACACCCCTGTGTGTGGGCGCTGAAGTACGACACCTCGTCCCTCATCACCGCCGGGCGGAGGACATAACCACACCCTCCGTTCTGCGAGAATCGACCCCGGTGCAGGTCCAGCATGGCGCCGGGGGTCTGCTGGTTCAAGGCCACGAGCTGGACCCCCCCCTTCCAATATCCTTGTGGATTGGGGTTGCTGGAATCCAGGCGCACCGAGCTGGGTCGTACCCGGGTCAGGGTGCGCTTGGTGAACATGACGAGGTCCTCCGGGCTCTCGCTGGTCAGCCGCCCGGCCTCGCCCTCGCCCAGGGAGCATAGAGTCCAGTAAGGCAGCTCGGGAGGCATCGGCGTGCTGGGGGAGGAGGGGCTGCTGGGGGGCGACTGCTGCTGAGCCTGCTTCTGATTGGCCCTCTGGGCGTAGAAGCTGCGGCTGCCGGTCCGGGCGATCGCCACCAGGTCTGACAGCTCTTTGTGGAGGCGGAGCTTCCTGGGTTGAGAGGGTGGAGGCACCACTAAGACCACGCCCAGCTCCTCCTCACCAGGGATGGTCATTCGCCGTCCGGCTAAAGGCCCGCCCCCTCCAATCTCCTCGTCCTCCTCAGACACCTCCCCATCAGAGCCATCCTGGTCCGGCGGCAGCTTCTTCCCCACCAGAAGGATCCGTCCCTTCAGCTGTTCGGGGGAGGGTAAGGTGGTGGCCCGCCCCCCGAGGCTGACGGGCAGGGCCTCGGGGGTGTAGAGCGGGGGCCGAACACCTTCTTCAGGTGCTGCGCCATGGTGCGCTGCTGGGCGGGGGAGCAGCGCTGGCACAGGTAGACCAGCAGCGGGTACTGGGAGGTCAGGAAGGCGTATTTGTTCACCACCTCCAGCGCCGAGCGGATGGTGACGGGGGCGTGGTGGTGGTGGTGGTGGTGGTGGTGGTGATGGTGGTGGCGGGGGATGTCCGGGCCATAGTCCACCCCCAGGAGAGGCTCCCCCTCTGGACCGTCGGTCACCCCCAGCTCCAGGCACCGACAGCCAGTCTGCAGGGCCTTGGTCAGGCCCCCCAGGTCCGCCCGCCCATGCACCTGGTCGTCGAGCAGGTAGGAGCGGTACGAGGTGCTGGGGAGGAGCTCGACAATGTTACACACTCACCAACACAGGCAGCAATGACGCTAACACTGAACAGCATGAGTGACGTTACACACCTGATGTAGTAGTGGGACAGCGGCAGGTTCATGTCCTGACACACCCCCAGGTGCTCCGGGTCCAGCAGCTGACACTCAGGTGACTGCAGGTAGCGGGCGAAGCCGTCCAGACCCAGCAGGCCACGCTCTCTGCCCTGGGCCGAGGGCTCGTAGCGCCGCAGCAGCTCCCAGCAGCCCTCGGTGGTCGCCAGGGACAAACCCTGCTCCGTCTCCAGGAAGAGCCGCAGGTCCTGAGGGTCCAGACACTCGCGGTCCTTGGACAGCTGCACCAGCAGGAAGTAGACATCAGGTCGGGTGCAGAGCTCACAGTACGCCTCCTGGAACTCCTCCCTCGTCACGTGGGAGGTCAGTTTCTCTTTGCTGCGCTGGATCTCCTTAAAACGCAGACGCACCTGCAGGAGGAGAGAAGAGGAGGTGGATAAAGGAGACGAGGAGGTGGATGAAGGAGACAGGAGGTGGATGAAGGAGACAAGGAGGTGGATGAAGGAGACAAGGAGGTGGATGAAGGAGGTGGAGGCTCCTGGAGGTTTGCTGAGAGCAACGAGTCAAAACTGAAGCTCAGATGGGATGATGCTCAGTGAGGACATCACAGAGAAGACATCACAGTGAGGACACACAGAGAGGACATCACAGTGAGACATCTCACTGAGGACATCAGTGACCCACATTAATCAACACAGCTGTGTAATCGTCTCCTCCCAGTCTGTGTCTCCTCTGTCCTCCTTTCATCCTCCTTCGCTCTGTTTCTCTCTCTGCTCTTTATCTCCATCCAAGTTTTGTAAAAACTCAAGATTCATTAAAAACCTTCTGTGTTCACTTTGTGTCTGACAACAAGCTCCTCCTCCTCCTCATGATGTGGAACCATCCACGTCTTAAAGTCACGACTTGTGTCTGTTCTCTGTGACCTGTAGCGGTGACTTGTCAGGACCAGTCTCACCTGTCTGAGCTCATACACTCGTCTGTTTCCATGACAACTGAGCGTCTCTTTGTGACCAGGAGGCAGACGTCACTCTTTTACAGGAAGGAAACAGGAGTCTGAGTAACATTTTAAGCCCTCCCCTCACCGTCCCCTGTCCCCTGAAGCCCCTCCCCTTACCTTTGCCTCCTTGATGCCGGGACACAGTTTGCAGATGGTGGCGACGGCCACGTCCTCCGACACGATGCCGTACCCGTCCTCGTCCACCTGTGCGAACTCGGCGGCGAGCCAATCGGTCTCATCTTGCTGCCCAGACTCCCCTCCACCGACAGCCCCCTCCTTCACTCAGCACCCCCACTCCTCCCCTCCTCCCCCGCTCCGCCAATCACAGAGGGGTGGGCCAGCAGGTAGCGCAGGCCCGTCACCCAGATGTTGGCCACATCTGCAGACAATGCAACCAGGTCCAGAGACTGTGGGAGGGACAGAGGACAGAGGTCAGAGGTCAGAGCCCAGATCACTCACTGGTCCACGTGACGATGATGATGATGGTGGAACGGGTGGATCATCTCTGACCTGGTACTCGTCCCGTGGATGATGGAGAACGCACCTCCTCGGCCAGGTGTTCAGACAGGGGCCCGTTGTGGAGGAAGGTCTCTGTGCTCTTCCCGGTCCGGACCTCCCTGATGCTGGACACGTCCAGACGAGCCCGTTCCCCGTCCTTCTTGGACGGCTCCCAGCGCAGGCAGCTCAGGTCTGAGTCCAGGGTGTAGAAGCGGCAGTAGACCCTGGAGTTGGGCCGGATCTTCTTGAGCTCACAGCCTCCCTGCATGAAGGCCAGGCAGTCTGCAGCGCTGCTCACCTGAGGAGGAACACCAACACCTTCATCATCATCATCATCATCATCATCATCATCATCAGGCTGCAGCAGGCTGATGGACAGTCGTCCACTTTACCTTCTTCTCAGACGGCATGCTGCTGAACGACACTGTCTTCTTCCTGCCCCCGCCCACCTTCTGTACCGAGGGATCCTGGGAAAACACAGAGGTCAAAGGGTCAAATGAGAAAAAAAACCAACATGGTCTGTGTGGGTCGTGGAGCTCACAGCTTTGATCTTCTCATCAAACCGTTCCCATCCATCTGAAACATTTGTTTTACAGCTGAAGTTTTCCAGGAATTTACTGGTCATTGATGATGTGTGACGTTCCAGGAACAACGCACACAACATGGACCTGATCAGAGGGAGAACGGGTCAGTATGTCAGAGAAGGTCGACGTTCAGCGTCCGCTCATGGAGACAGCGACAAGCTAATGTGGCGTTTCTGAGGAAATCTGAAAATCACTTTATGCTTTTGTACAACAAACACTTTTCTGAACCCGAGGGCTGGACACTCACAGAACTAACCAGCAGTAAGCTCCATGTGTGTTGCTGATGTTCATGCTGGGTCAGACTGAGGACTCACTCACTGTGGCTTTGAACAGAATGAACAAGTGTGTGTTTACACTGTAAAAGTCTCCCATTCATTCTGAGTGGTTCAACATGAACTGATGGATGAGCTCTGTGTTTACACGGAGTCTGTATGACGTGTAGATGGAGACATCAGACACTTTATATTTCTCCACATGGACGTGAGGACGTGGACATTCCTGCAGGAGCTTTACATCAGCAGAGGATCAGTGTGGAGCTGTGGAGGTGTTTTCTCTTCACATTCTTGCTCCTCAAGGTCAAAACATCTGAGTCAGTGATAATTAAGTTCTGATTTTGGGGCTTTTCGTGGTGTTTTCACAGCGTTCTCTGTTTCCACACTGTGGACAGAGGAGCTCTATTTCTCAAACTGGTCCTGAGCATCACTTCCTTATTTAGTCGTGCGAGGGTTCACATGGAAACTGACGGTGCAGCAGAAGGTTTTAAATTCTCTCTGCATTGTTCTACATGAAATGTTTCTCATGTACAGACTCGTCAGACTGAATGGCACCAGGCTGGACAGGATGAACAGCTGCTTCCCTCCGCCTGGTCCTGGTTCAGGGTCACAGAGGGGACCAGCCC
>JAFELL010003134.1:0-71786 GCA_019059645.1 Caranx melampygus | reverse complement strand
GACAACAACAACAACAACAACAAGAATATAATGATGAAGAAGAAGAAGCAGCAGCCCCTGGCCTCTAATTATCTTCTCCAACATGGCGATGAGACTATACAGTTAGATGAGTCACAGACAATGATCTGAGCTTCTCCTCCTCCTTTCATCTGCTTTACACCAAAAATCTCTTTGTCTCTTTGATGGCGTGCCAATTGTTTCAATTCTTCTTTCTTAAAACTGGACAAACTGAGATTTGTGAATTCATATAAGCAGTTATATATATATATACACACACACAGTAGACATGACCCTGCAGACACAGGTGGATGAGACAAGATGTTGATGCTGCAGCTGTTAATGACGTGTCAGAGGTTTAATATTAAACATTCAATTCCATACATGAATCTTACAAAGGCTTTTAATGATGACATGGTTTAAAACAGAGAGAGAGAGAGAGAGAGAGAGAGAGGAGAGAGAGGGAGAGAGAGAGAGAGAAGCACATTAGCTGTAACGCTCTGTTCTCTCTCTGTCTCACTTGGTCTGTTCTGTATGTAAGGCTGACCCACTTAGCTGAATGCATCCTGCCTGCCTGTGAACTGTGTGCATTTGTGTGTGTGTGTGTGTGTGTGTGTGTGTGTGTGTGTAGCAGTTGGCAGGCACAGAGAGTAGAGGCACGAGAGAGAGATTCTCAGTGAGGAATCTGACTCGGAGCCAGACGAGGACTGAATGCTACAAACAAGGTTCCTCCCTATGTTTTCTGTTAGTGTGTGGTGTGTGTGTGGTGTGTGCGTGTGCGTGTGTGTGTGTACATGTACACATTTTCTGACCATAAGTTGTAAATTATGCAGCGGATGGATAGTGAGCCAGTGACACACACATTGGCATCAGGACACACACACACACACACACACACCCACACTTCCTTGTTTACACATCTACCCACCATGAATTAAATAAAGCTTCAACACCACGTGGGGGGGTGGGGGTGTGGGGGGTCACTCTGCCCAGTCACTGCTCCTTCTGTGTTTAGATTTGATCATTATTATTTTAATATGTTTGGAAAAATCTGTTTTGGAAACCTCCTGAAACACACACACACACACACACACTCAGCAGAAGAAGTGGAGAGTGTGTGTCTGTGATGGATTGTGTTTTTGCACCAGGAGCCTGTGTGTGTGGTGTGTGTGTGTGTGTGTGTTGTGTACTGAATCTTCTCTGCTGTTGCTCCACTTACTGAACACCAGACTGCACAGGCCCACTCCCACTCAGTGTACCAGAGGACTCTGTATACAAACACCCCCACACACACACACACACACACAGCTCCTCTGTGCGAGCTGTGTGTTTCTGTCTTGTTGTTATATTCCGTTTCCAGGTGTGTGCATGTCTTGTGTTTCATCCAGATCGATCAAAATGAAACCATCTTGTGCCTGCCTCTGTTTAATCCAGGAAAGTCACACCTGGCCATCGTGCAGCGAGTCAACAACGAGGGTGAAGGAGACCCTTTCTACGAGGTCATGGGCATTGTCACCTTGGAGGACGTCATCGAGGAGATCATCAAGTCAGAGATCCTGGACGAGACCGACCTCTACAGTATGTACACACACATACATACATACACACGCGATACAACACACCCATCCATCTGTCAAGAAATGCTTATCGTGTGTGTTGTGTGCGTTGGTGTTTGTCCGTCCTGTCAGCCGACAACCGCACGAAGCGCCGTGTCTCTCACCATGAGCGGAAGCAGCAGGATTTTCTCCATCTTCAAACTGTCAGAGAACGAGATGAAGGTGAAGATTTCCCCTCAGCTTCTCCTGGCGACGCACCGCTTCCTCTCCACAGGTAACAGCCAATCACATCCCTGCTGCTGCTGCTGCTGCTGACGTGTGCTCACGTAGCTCAACACCTGCAGAAAGAGAAAGGAGAAGATCATATTCTCTCCAGACTTCTCTGACATAAGTTGCTCCATCTCACTCTCCTCTCCTCCCTCCGTCAGAGGTGGAGCCCTTCAAACCGGCTCACATCTCAGAGAAGATCCTGCTGAGGCTGATCAAACACCCCAGTGTGGTTCAGGAGCTCAAGTTTGATGAGAAGAACAAGCGAGCGCCACAGCACTTCCTGTTCCAACGCAACAAACCGGTCGACTACTTCATCCTGGTGCTGCAGGTAAAACACCTTAGCGGCAGTGAGAAAAACATCTTACCTGTCACTGCTGTCTTCGATGGAGAGACCAGTCAGCTCACATCCTGCCTCCCTCTCCCTCTGGTTTGTGTCTTCAGGGTCGGGTTGAGGTGGAGTTCGGTAAAGAGGCACTCAAGTTTGAGAACGGAGCCTTCGCCTACTTTGGGGTCCCTGCGATCATGCCAGCAGGTACAAACATCAACCAACCGATCAATCAAACTTTATTTATGGTGCACTTTTCATACAGAACGAAGCAGCTCAATGTGTTTTACATAATAAAACAATAGGCAACAAAGACACCCTCCCTCCTCCCACACACACACACCCACACACACATGCACCCATGCAGAATGAAAAACATGAACTGAAGTGAGACAACACTAGAGAAGATAAAAAATATAATAAAGTTAAAAACGTCCACAAATACACACATAAACATCATTACGTTTGCTCTAAGTTTTGTAAACTACCACTAGATGCCACCTGACCGCCGGCATCAGACCAGAACAGCCGCACCTTCGGCCTCTGTTCCGGACACATCTCCACCCCCCCAGCCACCCACCCCTCCCTGCACGGCTCCTAGGTGCTGGGCTGCCCGGCTGAAGCTTCGCTAAACACACACACACACACACACAGCAAGAGGCTGACTACCGTTACCACGACAACACAGGACCTACAGCCGCAGCTGTTAGCCTATGCTAGCACTGCTGTGACACGTACTGTCTAACGGTTAGCCAGCTAGCGACAGCATCATTAGCCGAATAAACTCATAACATGGATGACAGCAAGTTAGCTAATGCTAATATAGCCACTGCAACCACAAACACGTATAATCCTGAGGTTACTTACTCATGGAGAAGGAGAAAGGCTCGGTGTGTCAGGCTGGAGCCCTTTAGCCGTGTCCATCCCGGTGACAGACAGACAGGCTGGGACTGACAGGCGGGGAAGTGACAGTGAACCTTGGACCGTCAGGTCTCATGATCTCAACCGAAGGAACCGATAAACACAGCGACGTAACCGGCTGTTCACCGTTCAATCTGCCGGTTACACGCCGTTAGTCATTGCGACATTGTGACTGAACTGCTTGAGCATCCTGCGTCACGTGACATATTGGCAAAGTTGAATAGCCGCCATTTTGGAAAGACGTTGATGGTCTTTTCACTTCCGCTACGTGACGTTTTTTTCTTTTCCCTTTTTTAAAGCTTTTTATTTATTTTTTATTTATTTATTTTTTTTTTACCAGTTTAGCGCATCACCTGGTCACTTACAGACAGTTTATAAATGTCAATAAAATCACCATGAAATCAATAATGTCCTAAAAAGTGATCTTCACTGCGAAGCTTAGTGGCTTTTCAAAATAACACCATGGGCTCATGAACCAACCAAAATCATCAATCAATCATTTATAAAGTGATTTAAGTTCATAATTTAAACACATACAAGCTGTAATGGGATTAATTCAATAAAATAAATCATACTTTTGAAACAGGAGACTGAAATAATCTACAATTTAAAGCACATTAGTTTGTAGCTGAAAGCATGTGCATGGTAGTATTTGAAAAGTGAAAACAGTGCTGATCAGCAGCAGCACTCACACTCTTCAGGCCGCGGCATTCAAATTGCTCTGAACGCACTCTAATGTGTGAACACTTCCAAGTCATTTAACTGCCAAACACCTGAATGCAGCATTCATCAGGTGAAGAGCCTCAGATGAATGAAAGCTTTCAGCTACGACAGCTGAGCCAATCATACATTAAGAAGGTAAAAATGAAGCAGCACGCCTGAGCTCACTCACTATTTAAAGCTGTCGATGGCATTAATATGTCCATATAACTGTATCACTGTATATTTCAGTCATAGATGTTTATTCAGGTTTAATCAGCACATCAGAAAGTACAGATAGTCAGAAGCATTGCATAATGATGGAGCATTTAACACTGCAATGATGAGGTCATGAACTCCCATGATCCTCCATTGCTTCTTTTGTCATTGTTTTTAGTTTGACTACTGTGACCACACCTGTGAACCTGGATGGTTGTTGAAGTATTCACACGCTCCGCCTCCTCTTCAGTCCACAGGTCCCCGTCTCGCAGCAGCGGCCTGGACCGCTCTGACTCCATGCTGTACGGGGGCAGCATGGGGCAGCTGAACGGTGCAGGGAATGTCTACCTGCCAGATTACTCCGTCAGACAGCTCACACACCTTCAGATCATCAAGGTAACACCTGAGCAGCTCGCACCAGCCGCCATTTTAACTTCCTTTATTCAGTTTGTGCATTTCATCAGAGTGGCAAATGTAAATACACACAGGATAGATATCATGAAGTCAGTATTTAACCGTGTGTTAGCAGATGGTCAGTTAATGATAATAATACCCACAATGCCCCTGTGTGTCAGATAACCCGGAGCCACTACCAGAACGCTGTGACAGCCACCAGGATGGACAGCTCTCCTCAGACGCCCGATGCTGATGCTCGTCTCACAGAAGGCAACACCCCGACCCCTGAGCCCCCGACGACGGAGCACACAGCCACGCTGATGCCCCCGCCGCACCACACCACCACCACCACCACCACCCTCATGCCCCCGCCAAGGGAGCTCGGCGGCCCAGCTCGGCAAGAACCCACGGACAGCAGTCGAGCGTCCCACACAGCACCTCGCTGCTGAACGAGAAGAACCGCATAGTCCGTAAGTTTCCTCCAGCCGGTGGCGGTGGTGATGGTGGTGATGGTGATGGTGGTGGAGAAGGTCAGGCCGAGGTCACTGAGAGATGATTCGAGCCATCAGAGGCAGACAAACAAAGCTGCTCCTTCAAATTAGTTTGTCTTTTCTGAATCCATTAGGCTGCAATATTCAGGATGAATGGAGTTCAATAAGCTCAGACTGCAAAGAGAGACAGAGCTGATAAGACGGAGGAGACGTCTGTGTGACTGTTAACTGAGCTACAGACTTGATATTACATATAATATGCAAATGAGATGAATACATTAAGGAGGGACGTCGTCAGTCTGACTCCAGATGACTGGATGTTTGCTCCATCTAAACATTTTAGATAAGATGATTGGTTGTGTTGTGGCACGACAACAGACTTTATTTTCACCACAGGACAAATGCAAGTGTGTGAAAATGAACCCCAGTATGTGACTGTAACTGTGCGTGAGTCGGCGATGTGTCTTTGAACGCACCACTGGAAAAGCAAACACAATGAGATTAAAATGTGTTTAAATATTAACGTACCAATGGAATTGAATTACTTTGTATAAAGTTCTCTGCAGAATGGAGACTAAGTGTGTGTGTGTGTGAGCAGTGATTATAACAGGGACTGTTTTTCACTTCAGGACTTGAACACATGTAGAGAATAGAAAACAGAACAGGGAGAAAACAATGGGGAACCACGACAGATGGTCACCATGTTCTTATCACTATAACTGTAGTATGTGACTCTCAGGAGGACACGTTTTCACTTGGTCAGTCAGTTTAAATGCTTCATAATCCGTAGATGTGTTCTAAAACAGTGGATTTAAGTGTGTGTGTTGTAAGTAAACAGGACTCATGTTTACGTGTGTGTGTGTGTGTGTGTGTGTTTCAGGAGTAATCTGACGGCCAGAAGAGTCCCAGCGACTCGGTGTTCCTCAGAATGGATGAGATCCCATACATCAGAGAGGACAGATCTGAGGCCGACACACACACTGGTACGACGTCTGTCCCTGTCTGCCTTTATTTTGAAAGAACAGATAGGTGTCAGCATTCATGAGCACAGGAAGTCACCTTGTGTAAACTCCTGTAGTGACATCACTTCCTGGTTTTAACTTCTTCATTTTAACAACAAACTTTCCTAAAGTTCTCAAACGTTGTTGTTGTTGTTGTTGTGTTTACTTTCATGTTGTGTTCAGGGACGTAGAGTCATGTAGAACTTGAGTCTGTACAGAGACTAAAGCTGTTCATCATTGACAGGGTCATGACTAGGTCTCTCTCTCTCTCTCTCTCTCTATTTCAGACATGGCCTCTGTTCCCATAGAAACGGACACGTCTCCTTTCATCAGCAGCCTGTCGCTGAGCGGCTCAGAGGACACGCTGGGCAAGAAACTCCTGCTCAAACTCAGTCAGTCCCACACCACACACACACACAACCACTTATTCACCAACCTTTTCTATAGTCTCTCTCTCTCTCTCTCTCTCTCTCTCTCTGTTTGGCCTTGATTCACATGCAAACACTGGCTGTGTAGACACAATACACACCCTCACAGCCGCAGCTTCTCCCCCCTGCAGAATCTGCCTCCTGTTTAAACTTTACATGAGTGTTTCTGGACTTGCCTACTTTGTATTCCCACCATGTTTCCACTGACTCTCTTTTCTCTGTACATGTTTATATATTTACAGCGGGAAGAATAAGTATTGAAGGCATCCAACATTATATTTCTAACGGGGCTACATACGTTCAGTTCTGTGTAATAAAGTGAAGGATTGATGACCTATAAACAGGTTTCTCATCACCAAGGCGTCACACAAGAAACATCTCATGATGGGTCAAAGCAAAGAGCTCTCTGGTTACAGACGTGTTTCTAAACCCAAATGAACCCCCAGTTAATCAAATCAATCACAAATATAAGAGAGTTAGGATTCAAATAAAACCCAACAGCTGACTGATGAACATGTTTTGTCTCCCCAGGCCACAAGAAGAGGAAAAAGTCTCGTGAAGGGGAGAAAACACCAGAGGACATTTCAGAGCAGCCGCTGGTTAAAACCTAGCAGAGTGTGTGTGTGTGTGTGTGTGTGGGTGTGTGTGTGAAACGGACCTGAACACTCGATCACATGATTGTTCTTTAAGTTGTTTTGTAAAGACGATGTGGTTGGAGAACTACAGCTATCAGAGTTTTATCTGAGAACACACTCCTCACACACACACCGCTGCAGAGGATCACAGTGTGGATGGAAGATACCATTTTACCACAGGAGGTGCAGGTGCAGCGTTGCAGGTTTTTCAGCTGATGCTCATATTTAAATGGACGAATGACTGCGAATGTAAAAGATTTGTAGAGAACATATTTTATACACTGTGCTATACATATATATATATTTACACACACACACATACATACCCTCCTCACGTGTGATCGCTTCTTCTCCCATGGAGCTCAAGGAAATGACAGTGCACAGGAAAACGGATGGAAGACACCAAGATGTTGCTGTTTTGTACAAACTCGCTCCAAAATGCACAGGAGGAAAGTCACTTTGTGATTGGACTTTTGTTTTGAAAGGTCACCTGTTTGCTGACGCCTGTTAGAGCTGTAGCCTGATATAACATGCTGGTGTAGAAACATGCAATTTTGTAATTTTTTTTTTTTTTTTTTTTTTTATCTATAAAAAAAGTATTTTATATCCAGATGATGTCTGGATGTCTGTTTAAAAAAACAAAAACAAATGCCACACATTTCTCATGTAGACGCCATGTTTTGGCTCCAGTGATGGGGAGGGACAGAGAGAGGGGAGGCTGAAGGTAACTGGACACAATCACACCTTTACTTCACCTGTACATCTTTAAAGATGTCGCAGAAACCTCTACATTGAAATGAAGAATGTATCAACATGACTGGTCCCTCCCTGCAGGACATGTTTTCTTTGCTGCCCCCTGGTGGCCTGGAGTCAAACATGAACACACAGGCTTTTGCAGAGTTTCTCCAGCATGACACCAACAAAAGCTCCTGTTGTACTTTAAAAAGCTTCTCTCTTTGTTCTATTGATTGCTGCCCACATTTTGTATAAAAGCAATAGTGAAAACACTAAAAGCAATGTTACTGAACTGAATGATGCTGCACACTGAGGAGGAGAAACCATGAATATGTTGCTATTGGAAACACCTGATGGCTATTCATTCACATTCAGCCAATAATGATTTGTAATGCCCTTATATAAAGATGAAGTAACTTCCACTGGGTTTGTATGTTTTATAAGTTTTATATCAGTGGATGTTATCTTACTGGGGTCCCTACATGGAAGAATCACAGTTATTACCTTTTTGAATGTTGCTGCATTAACTGATTTTGCAGGTTTACAATTAAAGAAGTTGTGTTGCTTTCAAACTACACAGCACTCACTGCATGCAGACTGTGACCTGAGGACGAGACCTGATGTGAGAGTTGTTTACTGCAGGTTTTAAATCTGATGCAAGTTCAAAATCTGATCTCGTAAACGTTCATAATAGAAAACAAGACACACAGTCACATGTTACTGGAAGTCTGATGTTTTATGTTGAGCTCATGTCTAGTAACTGATGCTGCTGGTGTTGTGTTCAGGTTTGTTTGTTTCCCCTTCACTTAACCCTGAACGTGACCTTATTCTGAGCGAAACACACAGGAAAAACAAAACATGTTTGCAAAAAAAGACACGAATGGAAGATTTTCAGTTCATATTATCTGCTTGATTTTCACTCATATGTTTAAATTTTGAGATTTAATCCAACAGAGCCAATAAAGAAACAAACTGAGTTCCCCCGTTCATATTTAAAGCTGTGTTGATTGACCGACAAAGACACTCACACTTGTGTCTGTGTTGAATTTGCTGAACACGTGTTGAGTGTGAAAATATCACAGTAACAAATAACTGTCAACTGTATAGATATTTAAAGAAAAGTAATCTAACAGCTGAGATTAGATGAGTTGGCATTGGCCGATAATAATAATAATAATAATAACAACAATACATTTTATTTGTAAAGCATTTTTCAAAATACTCAAAGTCGCTTTACAGAATTAAAGAACAATATTAGAAAACAACAATATTAGAAACACTTAAAAACACATAAGTACAATGCAGAGATTTATCAAAACATAAGATGTGAAAACAATCAGAACGGAGAAGAACACAGTTGGATAAAGATTTGAGTGAAGTGGATGGACCAGACGGATCATAACAGTGCAGGTAGTGATAAGAATGCTAGATGTTAAAAGCAGAGTGGAACAGGTGCATTTTGAGAAGTGATTTGAAAGTCTTGAGGTCTGTGGTTTCTCGGATGTGTTTGGGAAGGGAGTTCCAGAGGGTGGGGGCAGCAACAGAGAAAGCTCTATCTCCCCAGGTTCTGTGCTTGGTCTTGGGGACAGTGAGGAGAATGGCATCAGAAGAACAGAGGGTGCGGGAAGGGATGTACGGGTGGAGAAGGTCTGCGAGGTAGGAGGGGGCCTGCCGATAAATAGTAAAAATGCTTTGACTGCTTCATAAATGGGAATGACTTTGGCTATGTTTAGGTAATTTAGGACAATGACAGTTTCTAAAGAATGTGAAAAAATTAAAGTTAGTAGTTTGATAATGGAGCATTTCACCTCTTTTACAAGAGTTGCGGAGTAACAGAGACAATAGTTGTTTGGACACCGTCTAACAACACAGAAAAAAGTAACGGCAGCTTCCACAGTCATAAACAGCACTGGCATAATAAAAGTAATCTGTGTCACAACTTCCATAATAAAAACGAAAGATTACCTGTTCAACAAACACTCTTGCTTTTAAGGCCCATATCCAGGCGGAGCTTTCTCCATCGGTCAAACAATGAGCCCTCAATTTGTCGCATCCCCTCTTCCTCTCTGCCTGTTCACTGTCAGACTTGCACTTTCTTTCTGCCTTTGTCAGTGCAACAAGCCCGAAACTGGTGGAGCTGATGCTCCGGGCCTCACACACCACTGCAGTTTCAAATGTGGAAGGGGGTGGGACGGGACGAGGAGCAACGGAGTGTCAAAACTGAGCAAGGGGATTGGATGGAGGGTACAAGAGAGAGAGAGAGAGAGAGAGAGAGTGCAAATTTGAGCAAGGAGAAACTGACCAATCACAGCGATGCGGGCTGGATGGCTGTGATTGGTCAGTTTCTTTGCAGGCCTGCAGCCGCAGGAGGAAATGGATTTTTTGGTTCCTTTTGTTCTTCACATCGTCACATCGTGTAGGTCGTACCATTGGGCCATAACCAGCATCTAAATGATGTTAATAATAATGATCAGTCTTTCTCAACATCAACCCTAGTTTTAAGCTTTAAGTCCCTTTTGAGGTTGTTGAACTTCAGTGCCTCAGTAAGCTAACTTTAGCCTTCTTTTGTTCTGAGAAATATAAATCTGCTAGTAAGTGTAAGTGAAGTTTTAAGTGAATTTATAAATAAAAAACATGATTCTACTATTATTTGGGAATGTAACAGTTGAATGAGAGCGTAATAATAATTAACATCTATTTACTTGGTGTTGTTAAGATCTAACAGAATATAAATGAAACATTGACAATGTAAAAACCATTGGATACTATACTGGATACTGAATAGAAGGATCCAGTGAGGAGGATCAGCTGGTCCAGTGTATGGTGAGCCACCCAACTTGACTCCCAAGATCTACAGCAGCAGTGAAACAGCTGGATGACCGCTCACATCTCCTAATCTCTATCTGGACTGACATCTTTTGATTTTCCTCCATAGTCATCAGACATTGACTTGCAATCACTTAACAAACAGACGGACAATTAAAAAAACAAAGGACACGTATTTTGTTTTTCAGAGTCACGTAAATGCAAATGTTGCCTGGTTTGTTCTTCATCTGCAAACTAACGTGTCAGTGAATTGAATCCTGCAGGTTTGTCAGCTGAATGTTCCTGCTGTTAATCTCCTGTTGTAGGACATCACAGAGTTGTACTGGATCCAGATGTGGACACTGAGAAGCTCAGTATATATGGCATTGGAAGAAAATGAAGGGATGAACATATCCAGCAACAAAGAACCTTGTGTCTAAAACCATTGGTGCGAAGATGTGTGACTGCAGCAGCATAACACACCAATAGAAAATTCACAGGTGAATCACATAGCACCTTGATGAGCTTTAAGTCCAGAGACACTGATGATGCTCTGTCAGGTCCAGAGGACACACAGGGATGATGGTGGACTGGACTCTGTGTGTGACAGTGGAGCTGTTCTCAGATCAGTTCAGACTGCAGCGCTGGGAGTCACCTCCACTTCCTCTGGTTCTTCTTCACTGATGAACCTACACACACACACACATAGAGGAGAGGTGATGAATGACAGACTCTTGAGTCAGTGATGCAGCAGCGACTTCAGTCCTGTTCAGACCAGATGTGTCAGTAGTTGAGTGACTGGACATGCAAGTGCATCAGTGTTTCTTGTTCTTTTTCCTCAGGTCTGCAAACACTGCGCCACGCTGCACTCCCCACAACACTACACACTATAACAAAACCTCGTGTCGTGTTGAAAAAGTGATCATTTAACTCGGGAAATATTGTCTAAAGGTGCTAAATAATGTCAACAATACAAAACACTTGAACCCTTCCATGAGTACATGGGTGAAGAGTAGCGACTTGCATTTGGTCATGTCAGTGTATTGCTCATGCTTTTTGTGTACGTGCACTTCTTTACAGCTCTCCACAGATCTTACAGAATGCAAACTCACGTGTTTATGGACGTACATTAAAAGTAATGTTCACTTGAAGTCGTTGTGGTCCAAGGGAGGCGAGGACACGATGTCACGATGTTAGAATGGTCTGCACCAACTATACCTCCCCAAATGCTTAAAATGCTGTGTGATTACAGACTTTTAAAACTAGGCCTAATTTGAGAAGCTAGGTCCATGAGTGGGAGGTGGAAAGTTGCATTCAAATAATACAACTAAGTCTGTGTGTCTATGTGTGCATTCTTTCAGTTTTTACAAGACATAATAGATTTTTTAAACGTATATCTTATGTTGATATATGGTATTTCTGTGATGTTAAAAACGACACTGTATACTGAACCGAAATGACAAGAGAACCATGATACGAACTGAACCCTGGCTTTTGTGAACCGTTCCAACCCTAGAGGGGACCGACACTGAGTCTATTTTTGTCCCCCAAAGGAACAGTTGATTATGGTGCACATATTCTGGTTAAGATGTCTCTATTTTAACGTTTGGCAATCGATAGATTACCATTACAACATTTGGGTGTTTCACCTCTGCCTTTAAAAATAGACATTGGCTAGTTGGCAAAAGAAAGCCTTCACTCACCAGCAGGTGACTACACAAAATCAAGAAAAAGCTAAGTTTTCTTAAACAGAGGTATTAAAAAAGTGGATCAAAATCAAAGATTTGGCCTGGAAACTTGTAAAGGAAATCATACAGAGCACAATCTACAAAATGAAAGACCCAAATACAAAAACGATACAAAGCTAATTGAACAAAATTCAGGGGGCTTTTGAAACATTTTATAAGACTCATTAATAACTCATTAACAATAAATCTTTTTGTATTGTCTTGATTTGACAGTGTTTGATGAAAAGCAAAATATAATAAGGATTCAGGGCATCAGATCTGACTGACCTCAGAGACTCCAGTCTATAGTTTGGACTCGTTTTGAGATCACTCAGAGCCTTCAGGTCTGAATCCTGCAGGTTCCTGTTGTGGCTCAGGTCCAGGTGTCTCAGGTGGGAGGGGTTGGACTTCAGAGCTGAGACCAGAGAAGAACAGCTGATCTCTGACAAACTGCAGTGCTCCAATCTGAACAAAGAATGAAAAAGTACAACATTCATCCACCTGTTTTTGTCAAAACTGATTGATCATTGCTGCTGAGCTCAACTGACTGAACTGCATTAAAGTTTAAAGGTCCAGTCCTGATCCAGGACTAAGGACTTTCTTGGTCCTGGTCTCAGTTACACACATTCAAACAAATACAAACCTGTTGACAACCCCGCCCACATCTTATTTGATGGCTTCAGACCAGTCAGTCTTTATTTGAGTCAAACGCTCTGACTTTAAGATCAGATTCAAATCATCTCTGTGAACAAAATGAAGACTGGCCCAACACTACAGAGCAGTCGAACATGTGTGACAGCGCCCCCTGAAGGTTGAAGTCAAGTCAACAGACATTATTGATGAGGACTGAGTGAACTGAGCTGAAAGTGCTGAGTCATTGTCAGTGTGAGAGAAGAACAAGTGGAAACATGAGACAACAACTATTTCAAACGTCCTTCATTCATCACATCAAAGTCAATGATTCAAGTTCTGAGTGAAGATCAATCAGGTTCAGTTGTGGATCAAAGATCTAAGATCTACAACAGTAACAGTCAGTGAACTGACCTCAGAGTCTCCAGTCTACAGTCTGGACTCTCCAGAAAACCACTCAGAGCCTTCACTCCTGAATCCTGCACATTCCAGTTGTAGCTCAGGTCCAGGTTTCTCAGGTGGGAGGGGTTGGACTTCAGAGCTGAGACCAGAGGAGAACAGCTGGTCTTTGACAAACCACAGTCCAACAGTCTGAATAAAGAATAAAAGCAGTGAGTTGAGGACAAAGCTCCTTGTTGACAGCGTTCAGTGTTTCATCATCTGTTCAGAGCTGAAGAAGCTTCAGAAAGAACAAGTTTAGAAAATGAAAGTCAAACAGCTGAAGCAACAAGAAGCAGGTTCAACAGTCACAGAGAGAGAAAACAGCTCATTAATATTCATGAGAAGCTGCTGCTGCTTCAACACAGACGTAGTGACTCCGCCTCTTCACCTGTCAGCTCCACCTGTGGCTCCATCTCTACAAACTCATGTTGTGCAGCCACATTTATCAGAGATTCACTGACAATGCTCAAGTTTTCAAAGACATCAAACATGTGAGCACAGAAATAAATCAGAGTCTGACCTCAGAGTCTCCAGTCTACAGTCTGGACTCTCCAGAAAACCACTCAGAGCCTTCACTCCTGAAAACTGCAGGTCGTTTTTGCTCAGGTCCAGGTGTCTCAGGTGGGAGGGGTTGGACTTCAGAGCTGAGACCAGAGAAGAACAGCTGATCTTTGACAAGCTGCAGAGCTCCAACCTGAATAAAGAACAAAAGAAGTGATTTCAGGACAAAGTTCCTTGTTGACAGAGTCCAGTGTCTCATTATCTGTTGTTCGTTCTAAACTTTAGAAAAAACAATTTTAGAAAATGAAAGTCAAACAGCTGAACTAATGAAATGCAAGATACAACAGTCACATACAGAGAGAGAAAACGGCTCATCAATATTACCAAGATGGTTTCCTTGCAGAACTTGAGAGTGCCACGGGGGCCACTGCCAAGGATGTGATCTCTGTCAACACGGAAATCAAGACCTTGAGGTCATGACAGTGCCAATCAGACAGACACATGATCATCTGTCTCTGAGAGCTGACACTGAGGAGCTGTCAACCTATGTGTGTAACTGTAATCACATAAAAGTTACCTCTGTGTATGTGTGAGAGGGAGTGGATGTGTGATGTCTGATTGTGTTACAAAGAGATTTCATATAAATGTATAGGAGAAAGAGTTCAGAACTGTGAAGCTGTGAAAATTTTCCAATTGAAATGAATAGGAGGAGGTGAAAAAAGGACCAGAAACTGACTTTTTCAAACATCTACTGCTCCAGCTTACATTCAGATTCAGAAACTATGTTGGAGCAGAGACTTTAAATTTCAATTTGTATGTAGACACAAGTCTCGTCTCTTGATGTGTATTACATGCTTCAATAGATTTTATAGTTTTTGATCAATCACTGTTCAGTGACCACAACCATTTTTGGAGAAATTTTGAGATTATAATGGGTGTGTATAGCGTAGAATGTTCAGGCTAAAGTGGGTGACATCTTTGGCTAGAGCCTGAAATTGGCTAAAATTGTGTGGAAATTGATTTCACGCTGCTCTGGGACACAAATTACATTCTATATACATAATTTTTTTCCCGTTCTAGACAAACTTGTCCTCAATGTGCTCAAAAGAAGCTGGGAGACTTATAGAATTTAAACTGTGAGCCTCTGTATGTGGCCAGATCTCTTCTTGCTGCCCATTGACTCCAATAAAAAAGAGACGCAGAAGTCACTCTTCTTTTTTACTTGCAAGAGTTTCCAAAGTATTTACTCTAGAAACACCAAAAACATGTAAATGCATTCGGGAAGTCCTCTAGTTACCCACATCCTGCTTCTTTTTGTGATTAGGAGCTAATGTTTTTGTCACAACAAGCCTGAATGTGAAATCAGCACTGGGAAAAGAAAATTGCCCTCTTTCTTGATGCTTCTGTCTGCCTCAGCCTGGGGTGTGTCTATCATCATGGCAACCCCCCACATTGCCGTTGCAACCTCTGAGCCTCAGGCCGGAGCCACAGCTGAGACCATTTCATTTATCAGGGGCTCCTCTGATATCTCTGCAGTTAATTATATTCTGTCCTCACACTTGCATAGCTGGGCAAGGATAGACAGATAGCTAACCAAAAATACTCCCAAAGACCACCTTCCAAATGTGTGGTTTTACTGTTGCTGTAAAACTGAACAATACAGAACAAATCAATATACTTTGCATACAATACATAAACATTCATAAAATAATGACAGTGTAAACATGTACAGAAACACTCATTAAAGCCCCTACAAGGAACTTTTAACTCGATATGCAAAAGTCTCTTGTTTCTGCTGATGTCTCTGTGTGACCTACAACAGCAAATGAGGCCATCGGTGGGAAGACTATTTCTAAATAGTGTAACTCTTTACCTTCGGAAGGCAGTGGACGGGTCGGTCCACCGGACAAAACGATATACGACACTCAGACCGCATTGAGTTGTTTCTACGCTAGTGAGTAAAAACCCAAGTTTTTACTCACTAGCAAAGATCCGCAAAGAGAAACCTACCACTTTTGTCCACTCTTTGACTCTGGTCCAATACTCATTGACAAATAAACTCCAAGGCTAAAATGTAAAAAGAACACTGCACACTGCAGGCTGCTACCTGTTAAACTGAACCACATGGAGAAGAGAAAAAGGAAAACAAAACTTAAAAGGGACTTGGGGCAGGATTTGTGAAAAATTAAACACGCATTTTAAGTTTTTTAACGCGAATGGGTGATGAAGCCTTCAAACCAAAAAGAATGAGCCCACGCAGGTGTCTCTCCATCGCCTTGAACAGGCTGTGTGCTGCATAATGTACCGCAATTCGGAGTCCGAATTTCTCGCGCAGTTCTGCGGACGTGACGTCAGATGAAGCTGAATGCGTGTTCTTGACGGCTTTCGACTTGGATACGGGAAGAAGACAAGCGCGGTAGTAATGAACTCTGCTACGGTAAACGAACGACCCACCACCACACGAAGTCCACTGGAAAATCCCACAAAGAAGAAAACTGAACTTTTATCAACAGCGTCTCATCAATCAAAACGCAATTACAATGTTGTCAGTGTTGAGTCTTATTTATTGATCCCGCCCCACTTCCCTTTAAAGAAATAACTAATACCAAAAATCACCAGTAGGTGGCAACAAAAGCAGGGTCAGCACAAATCAACTTCTGACCCCTATCTTCCATACATTTATATGAAGTCTCTGTGAAACACACACACACACACACACACACACAATGACAGCTCTTAAGTGTCATTTCTGATTTGCTCTGTCTTGACCATAAGGTTGTAAGTTTGATTCCCCATGTTGATAGAGATGGCAGTCCTGGCAGTGACCCCCGTGGCATTCTAATGAGAACCTGCTGCTGCTTCAAAACAGGCATAGTGACTGCGCATCTTAAACTTCACTTGTGGCTCCATCTATACAAACTCATGTTCTGCACATTTATTAGATTTTACTACAAACATCACAGAGCCTCAGGGAAGAGGTGGAGCCACCAGCTATTGATTATAGATCAGTTATTGTCTGATAGATAAAATGCATTCCTGTATTTGAGGCCAAATATTAAGAGAAAGACTGACTGGACTAAAACCAGAGAAGAAGAAAACATAGTCACCATAAAGACTATCAGTGTGGATCAGTATAATGTCAACTTTCACATCACATTCAACACATAAAATAAAACATGGAGTCTGACCTCAGAGTCTCCAGTCTACAGTCTGGACTCTCCAGAAAACCACTCAGAGCCTTCACTCCTGAATCATGCAGGTCGTTGTTGCTCAGGTCCAGGAGTCTCAGGTGGGAGGGGTTGGACTTCAGAGCTGAGACCAGAGAAGAACAGCTGATCTCTGACAAACTGCAGCCCTCCAATCTGAATAAAGAATAAATATATAAACCAAATCATTGATAACCAATTAGGATTTGTACTGATCAATGATCAGTGTCTAAATGAGCAGAGGGACTGTGTCCTCCTGTTCTTGTGTCCTTCTGTAATTGGGCCTCAAAGAGCCCTGAGCTCTGTCAGAGTGTTTCAGAAAATCAGCTCTTTGTGAACACTGAGGATGTGACAATCTAAGCGCCATCTGAGCGCCAATCAGCTGAGCCAGAGCACAGTGGATGTGGCCCTGCATGTGTGTTTTAAAAAAACAAAGTTCTCTCAATCGCTGATAGAGGATCGAGTTGCTGATCGGAACAAGCTGAGTCACAGACACACAGATCTTATCAGTTAACGGTTATTAATTGGTTAACGAGCGTCGGTTATTGGTCAGAAAAAAATTAAAATGTGCATCCCTACACTGAGTCCTTTCTCTTCTCCAGATCTTAAATCGTAAACCAATGACCAACTGAAACCTCAAACATTTGACATGAATGCAGACAAAAAAAAACCTACAACAAACTGACCTCAGAGTCTCCAGTCTACAGTTTGGACTCTCCAGTCCAGCACACAGAACCTTCACTCCTAAATCCTCCAGGTTTCTGTTGGAGCTCAGGTCCAGTTCTGTCAGGTGGGAGGGGTTGGACTTCAGAGCTGAGGCCACAATTTCACAGTGAATCTCTGAGAGTTCGCAGCCATGTAGTCTGTGATGAGAGAAAACATCAAATTTGTTAAAACAAATAAATAATATATAATAATAAATAAATAAAAATCAGATTTAGTGGGTTAATAAAGCGAAAATCCAGTTGGTGCATGGTGATGGTTCAACTCATCTTCTCTCACTGGGATGATCCTCATGGCTCGGTCCTGCACACCTGATTTGGTGGGCGGCCCTTTTTTAAATAGAGTCTATTTCCTCATGAAGGAGGCTCTGAGGCTTCCTCTTCTTTAATTTTCTTCAACAACAACATCCAGTGATATCACTAGATTTCAGTCAGGAGCACTATACACTTTACAATAACATTTGTGATCTTTGTAGAATCACTAACCTAAACACCTGTTACTGAATCAGGAGAAAGTTACAGAGACACAGAGCGTCATGGTAACTGCAGATCGAAAGTTAACTACAACACACCATATGGCAACATTTAGCCTGTGTGTAATTTTGTACATGGGCCCATTAGAAGTAACATGAAAAAATTAAATCAATAAAAACCATAGTAACTCACCCATACTCCTGTGTGCACAGTTTGAAAGGAGCAGAAGAATGGGAATGAAGGGCAATAACAGATTTGTGGATATTTGCTCATATGCTACTGGATTTACTGGGAGATCAAAGTGATCAGGTGATACACTCTCTGACGCTGTCCAAAAATTTGCGGACACTTTGGAAGCGCGGCTAATGCTTATGCTAATATTTGTGTTTGGTCACCTATTTAAAGGAGCCACATGGCAAATACAATTTAACATAATTATGATAACTGCAGTATATGGAGCAGGCTAAATTAACCTCACAAAGCCTTTCGTAGCCTAAATACATCAGCTGATGGAATGAACAGTTGAGCAGTTGCCTGGTTATATGGTAATTGTACTGGGGGCAGTAACGGGGACACTGACGATATCAGCCAATGTTTTTTTTAGGCACTCCCCTAAAAGCAAACAATGAAGAGTCATACAATATAGGGGAAACGAGTGACAGCGATGACCAACTTTTCCCCCATGGCTCGTTGGAACTAGGGGTGCAACAGATCAATAACGTCTTGAATCGGTTTGGATCACGGTTTTTAAGTCACAGATCAGATCATGTTTGGATCAGCAGGGGTGGAGGTTGTTGTTGTGAGAAACGTACAGCTGCCGATACATGTGGAGTTTTTCAATTGCCCGTTTATTGAGCTGGGGCGGTGTGCCTAAGTGTTCCCACACTACACACAACTTTTTTTTCCCCATCAACCTATCCACGGACCACTAGCGTGCTGATCCGTGGAGAGAAACCTGAACAGATCACGGATCAACAATGATACGTTGCACCACTAGACAGAACAAGTGTGAATAGGACCAAAAGTGCAGAGGGTTTGTTGTCTTGAATGTACTTGAATGTGGGAGGTCCACACACTGGTTGTTGCTGCTCTGCATCATAGCTCATTTCTAAAAAGCTCAGCAGACTTCAACTTTCTCTTGACCCTGTCACCACTGAAAGACACCAGCTCTCATAGAAAATGAATGACTTCCATTCACCATCCATTGTTTTGAAAGAAATTAGTGTTGGTGCACAGATGCAAAAAAAAAAATAAAAACCCTCTCTCCACTCCATACAAAATCATCCCACTCTGCTCTGCTCCTGCTCCAGTACGCCCATATGCTCTGATCAAAACCAACTGGAGAATCTACATGTTGGAGCTCACAGCCTTAAAAACACCTCCAGAAAACACACAACTGACCTGTCAGACTTAGAATAATGAGAACTAAACTACTGGTCTGATCCACTGATCAATAATTATATTGATCATGTCTGGACTCACCGAGCCTTCCTGCAGTTCCTCACAGCTGGGATCAGTCTCCATTGTCCCTCCAGTGATGTCTTGTACTTCTCCAGGTCCAACTCATCCAGAACCTGCTCTGACATCTGCAGCATGTAGGCCAGAGCTGAGCACTGGATCAAAGAGAGTTCCTGTGATCTGTTCTCTGACTTCAGGAACTGTTGGATCTCCTGATGAACTGACTGGTCCTTCATCTCTGTCAGACAGTGGAAGATGTTGATGCTTCTGTCAGGAAAATTTTTATAACTGTTTATCTCCTTCAGGTTGTTGATGGTTCTCCAGATGGTTCCTGGACTGTTGTCTGTCTGACCCAGCAGACCTCCTAACAGCCTCTGGTTGGACTCCAGAGAGAGGCCATGAAGGAAGCGAACAAACAGGTCCAGGTGACCATTTCTACTCCTGAGGGATTTATCCATGGCTCTCCTCAGGAAGTTATCCAGGGTTAAACTAACACGTAGTTTTCCCAGGAAGTTCTCCAGGACCTGTGTGTTCCTGTTGGTGAAACAGTGGAACATGTAGACTGCAGCCAGAAACTCCTGAACACTCAGATGAACAAAGCAGTAGACTGTTTTCTGGAAGATCACACTCTCTCTTTTGAAGATCTCAGTACAGAGTCCTGAGGTCACCAAGGCCTCTGTGACATCCAGACCACACTGCTCCAGCTCTTCTTGGTAGAACATGATGTTTCCTTTCTCCAGCTGTTCAAACGCCAGCCTCCCCAGCTTCAGAAGAACTTCCCTGTCGGCCTCCGTCAGCTCCTGTGGACTCGTCTCATGTCCTTCACCGTACTTGTTCTTCTTCCTCTTTGTCTGGACCAGCAGGAAGTGTGAGAACAGGTCAGTCATGGTCTTGGGCAGCTCTCCTCTCTGCTCTGTGGTCAACATGTGCTCCAGAACTGTAGCAGTGATCCAGCAGAAGACTGGGACCTGACACATGATGTGGAGGGTCCTGGACGTCTTGATGTGTGAGATCATTCTTCTGGACAGATCTTCATCACTGGACCTCCTCCTGAAGTACTCCTCCATCTGGGCGTCAGTGAAGCCTCGGACCTCTGTTACCCTGTCAACACATGTAGGAGGGATCTGATTGGCTGCTGCAGGTCTGGAGGTGATCCAGACCAGAGCCGAGGGAAGCAGATTCCCCTGGATGAGGTTTGTCAGCAGCACGTTGACTGATGACGTCTGTGTGACATCAGACACAACCTCCCTGTTGTTGAAGTCCAGTGACAGTCGGCTTTCATCCAGGCCGTCAAAGATGAAGAGGAGTTTACAAACAGCCAGCTGCTCTGCTGTGACCTCCTGTAATGTTGGATGGAAAACATGGAGCAGCCTGAGAAGACTGAACTGCTGATCTGTGATCAGGTTCAGCTCCCTGAACGAAAGCAGAACCAGCAGACTGACATCTTGGTTCTCCAAGCCCTCTGCCCAGTCCAGAGTGAACTTCTGCACCGAGAAGGTTTTTCCAACGCCAGCGACGCCGTTCGTCAGAACCAGTCTGATGGGTCTCTGTTGGGGAAGTAAGTCTTCAGAGACTTCATCTATCTGTTGGACAGGTGAGACTGTAAGGATGTTGTCTATCAGTTGGCCAGGTAAGTCTTCAGAGACATCCTCTGTCTGTTGGACAGGTAAATCTTCAGAGACGTCCTCTCTCTGTTGGACAGGTAAGTCTTTGAAGATGTCTTGGCACTTGATTGGAGTGTCATGGAGGATCTTCTTCTTGGACTTTGTCTCCAGCTGTCTCACCTCATGTTGGGTATTAACCTCTTCACTCTGTCCCTCTGTGATGTAGAGCTCAGTGTAGACCCTGTTGAGGAGGGTTCCACTTCCTGTTCCACTTCCTGTTCCCTCAGTTCCTTCAGTCACTCGTTCACATCTGCTCCTCAGACTGATCTTATGTTGATCTAAAAGCTCCTGCAGAGTCAGACCACCATCTGCTGAGAGAGAAGAGACAGAGTCAGACTGAAGACAGAAGCTCTGTCCCATTATGTGCACTTAATCACACCTACAATTACACTTGCCATGCGCTTTCATGTGCTCAGTCGAAGTGCGCAAGTGTGTCCCATTTCTCCTACGACCAAAAGTGCAGTTGATTTGCACTCTACACTTACGTTAAGACTGCATCGTAGCAGTAAATCTCACAATGCACCAGCTGGTGAAGTCTGCAATCACTGGGAGCCACAAGCCACATGGGAAATGCCACCAAATAAATTTGACTTTCTGTCTCATAACTATGACTTTTTAATCTAATATTTCCTACTCTTTTATCTCATATTCTTCAATTTCAATTTTGTTGTCTTTATTTATACATCTCATAATTTTCACCTTTTATGGCATAATTGTAGGGACCTTGAAAATATGTAATATTTTCTATAACAGATGGCTATATTCATTGAAAGTACATTTGCCATGATTCTTTGTTTGTATTATTTTGTTTGCTGGGTCAAATATGATGAACCTGTGCTGTTTGTTTGAGTGATGTAAATCTGAGCCAATCAGATCCCTTCGAGGGGTGGGACATAGAGACCTTCAGTGCTCCTGGGAGAGTGAGGCAGGAGGAGTGGGACTGATGAGAAGAAGTGTGTGCAAGCAGCAAGCTGACCTCATCTCTACTGTCCCTACAATCTTTTACAGGGGTAAATGTGTCCCTAACATAGATTGGGAAAAAGTCTGGTCTCTACCCCAAAAGTATATTTTGACTAATAAAACTAAGGAAGTCTTTACATAAGTTTAAATTTGACATCGACATGAAGTGTTGTTTTTCTGATCTGCACCGTGAAACTATAACACATTTATTTTGGTCTTGTGAACTTACACACAAACTCCAGAAAGACATTACTTCATTTGTTAACAGAAATATTTGGATGTCATATTTGGCTTTTATGATCACAAAAAGAAGGACAATGATGCATATTTTCTAATAAATCTAATTTTACTTTTTGCCAAACTCCACATGCACAAATGTAAATTTTCAAGTAAAAAAACTAATTTCTTGATGTTTAAATCAGAGTTTAGCTGAGACTGTGATCCAGCAGCACTGTTTATTAAAACTGTTTCTGTGCACTGTTACTTCTGTCATGATGGAGTTCTTTAAGTGAACAGATAAAAATATCTAAACAGACACACTGACAGACCCTGGACTTGCCAAGTGTGGAGAAATGGGACAGGGCTAAAGAGTCTGATGATTTTCATCAGCTACAGAAAAACTACAAATGAAGAGAAGTTGTCAAGGTGGTGCTGTTGATCATCATCTTAAACGTCAGCGCTGTGATGGAACAAAGACTCTGTAGAAAACAACAAACGACCACATCAGCAGACACATGTCCACTCTCACTTTGGACACAGCTGCTCTGATTGGCTGTCTGCAGCTCACCTCTGGTTCTGGGTCTTTTTTCACACTGGGGACAGGAGGGGTGTCCTGAAGAACCAGACTGGTCCCAGTATGAGGTGAAGCACTGTCTGCAGAACCAGTGTCCACAGCTGCTGGAGACTGGATCCTTCAGGACGTCCTGACAGAGACCACAGCAGGACAGCTGCTCGTCCACAGAGACACTGCTCCTCTTCCTCCTGTGAAGACATTTCTGTATCAGCAACATGTCACAGCTCCACAAGTGTGCTCTGATTGTCTACCTGACGAGTGCAGGGTGTCAGTAACCAGAGGAGCAGAGAGAGAGAGACAGGCGGGGGAAGAGAAGTGGGGAGAGGTGAGCTGAATGAAAACCTGGTCCTGAAGTGATCTGGTTTCTGTCTCTATTTATTAGTTGACCTTTGTTACGGCTGCAGTGTATGCGTGTGTGTGTGTGTCCCTTCCGCCGTGTGTGTGTCTCTTCCGCTGTCCGGGATTGGTGCGGCTCCTGGCCCGACAACCCTGCCTTCACCTCGCTCCGCTGTCCGGGATTGGTGGATACCAGGACCGATGGCTGCACCTCCTCCGTCTCAACGGCTGAAAAGGCTCACCTCGCCAGAAGCTCGGGGCGGCTGTCTGCTACGGACGGAGCGCCTCGTTGTTTGCCGTGTGCATTTGAAAGAGAGATTCGTTTGTTTTGTAAGGGTGTTTGCTTGGTGCATTGAAATTGAAAACAAGATACCGTGTTGAAAACTTGTTACCCTTGGCGTTTCCCCTTTGTGGGTTTTTCTTTGTGGTTGTTGTTTTTTTTCACTTATGGTTGTACCAGGTAGGGGGTGCTGGTCCTTTTTCGTTTTGTTTGGTAGCTGCTATAGCCTCCCTTTGTTAATAGCTCTTAAAGAGCCCTCTTTTTGTTGTATTCTTTTTTTTGTTTTAACCCGCACCCTCAGCCTCTCCCTCAGTTTGTTATTTATTATTATCGGACACCTATTCTGTCTAAACGGCAATAAATTCCTTTTCGTTTGCCACACTCCACCTGGCTCTTTTGTGTTGCTTCCCCTTTCCCTAGACAGGGTCGTAACAACCTTAAAGGATCTTTATGTAGGATTGTGACCAAAATGCTGCTGCAGTCAAATTTAAAATACTGCATACCTCCCCCATTTGCCCCCAGACTCCAGGTTGCCAGATAGCCACACGCTAACCTCTGCCCTGCTCCAGCTTTGTGGCCATGGTACCCTGTTAGTTTGCATTAGTTCCTACCTGCAGTGAGATGGTGAATCAGCAGCACATCTACATCTGTTATCATAGTAAAACATCAGGGTTACACACTGTAGATGAGCCAACATATGAGACATGTTATGGCTGAATAAACGACACGAGCAGCTCAATGTTTTCACAGTCGGAGTTTTCTCCTTCACTTTCTTACCATCGTATCATCATGGCACTCTGACTCTGACTCGGACTCATGAACGTTCACCATCCTTTTATTTGCCTTCAACTTTCACTTTATCCTTCTTCCCTTTAGCTTCAGCTGCAGCTGCTGCAGCTCAAATGCTCACAACATGAGGCTGTCATGGTCTGTGTTTCTTGGTCCCTGTTGAGTTCCTGTTTCCTGTTTTATTTTGTAGTTCAGTGTCCTGTCTTCCTGTGTGCTCCCTGCTCGTGATTCCAATGTGTTTCACCTGTCTTGATCGCACCACCTGTATCTTCCCTTGTGTATTTAGCCTCAGTGTCTCCCTTTGTCTGATTGTCTGCGTTTCACCCCTCTGTCTTGAGTATCCCTGTGTGTGCTCCCTTTTCTTTTGTAAGTAATAAAGTCATTTTTGGGTCACGTACCTGCTCCAGTCTAGTCTGCATTTGGGTCCAGTTTTCCCCCTAACCTGACAGAGGCGATGCATCAGACAACAGAGAGACAGGCTGCTGTCGTGCTTATTTCTGCCGTATGATATCAAGGAAATATGACCATAGCTGATAATTGAAACCAGTCCTGACTGAAGGTTCCTACATATATTTCTATCCACATAATACAAGAGTAGCTCCCACTGCATTACACGCACACACACAACTGATGAGGCTCCTCCACTGACTCTAAAACAAACTCCCTGTTAGTTTGAGTCTCCTCAGTTCTGCATCGTCTGATCTTGTTTTTACTCCAGATGTTTGAAATGATTCAGCAGCTGTTTTCCTCTGAACTCTGTCAATTTCAGACACTGATCATGTGTTTGATTTTGATCAGTTCGTCATGCTGCTGTGTAGAAGTCAGAGACAGCAGGAAATCTTGATCACTCTGTTTAAATTCACCCTTGTGCTCCTTCAATTGTCTGGCTCATGTTATTGACTTTTCAAAATAAAAGCATCTCCGTATCAGTTGCTTTAATCTCTACTGTGACTTCAGTTTAAAGGCTGAGTGTTAAAGTGTTTAAAAAACATAAGTCCAGTTGCCTTCAACTGCAGCTCTTTGGCTTGGTCTCCTCTGAGACACTCACTGGGTCTCATTATGTACACAACATGCAGATGCCTTTGAAACATGTTCTTCAAACATGAAAAAGATTTGAATATATATATATATATATATATATATTTGGAGAGAGATTGAGGTTTTAGGGATCAGACTGATATGTTGCTGAGAGTAATTAATGATTGATTAGTCATTTGTTTCCAACTGCTGAGACCAATTCTGTTGCAATTATGCAAGATTTTGGTACCTAATATCTGAGGCCAACAAAAAGAAGCCAAGCATCCTCATACATTTACAGGTGCTCTCTCTCTTTGGGAGATTGTTGACAGGTCCAGTACAGTCATCCACGTTGAAAGTTCACAGTTGATTGGCATTCATTATCATACACATGCTTATGACCAAATCTGAATTTTCTGTGGCATTCATGAATCCGGAATAGGTTTTTAGTTCTGTGGGCTTTTATGTGCAGATCTACAGAATTACTAACTTTTCATGGATGAGGCCTACTGTGCTCTTCTGACAATGAAGGCTCTACAGCTCACACAGGTGTTCACATGAAATTACATCACTGTCCAGCACCATGCATGGCTAACTGGGGGAGAGCAGGGAGCTGTCTACTGCAGATATTACAAGTTTTGTGCAAGAGTCTGAATCCATCTATGGAAACTGTGGAGGTGGAGATGAGGCTGGTGTTGATGCACCAACTTCCAAAACAGTAACATGAGGACGCTCTGCTTTCTGAATCTGATGGACAGAGTGTGTGCATGTTTCTGTCTCTGTGGTTTGTTGTGAACCTTCAGAGTCTGATGGATCTGCTTCCTGGTTTCTCTCTGTTTCCTTCACATGAGTCTAATGACTGAATCATCTTCAGCTCAGTTTACAGTAGAAACCGTCTCTTACCGTGACTCTGAAGGTCCAGGTCCAGGTCCAGGTCCAGGTCCAGGTCCAGGTTCAAGACTGAGGTCTGGAGGTAACAATCCTTTGGACCAGTCACTCTTCATAGACAGACAGATGGATCCTGGAGACTCTGCTCTCAGTCTGTGGTTCTGACCTCTGCAAACACAAACATGGTTTTATTCACATAAAATCGATCACTGATCAATTCTCTGATCACAGAGGCATTGTGGGAAGTCTACAGTGATGTCATCATCCATCACCACACACTGTAGTGAAGGATGGAGCAACACAGCAGCATCACAGACAACAGTGTAGAGTCAGTCATTGTCCACTGTCCAGCTGCTGAACATCTGTCTCACATCAGCTCTACAGAAGCAGAGTGATACAAAGGTGAGATGAGAGGATCACACACTGACACTGCTCAGCATCTGGATCCACTGGGTCAACATCTGGATCTACCTGCTCACCAGGCATCCCTCTACAGCCCAGGGAAAAGAGACATGAAGACAAAACAACATGAGGACGGAAACAAACGGCTGCTCATGTGTCTGCTCTTCTTCTCCATGTTGATTCTGTCTCTTGAGTTCAGCCTGTGTGTTTGTGGTTATTGTGACCACAGCAAACAGCACACGCTCCTGCAGCTTCATCTGACCACCACACAACTCCACAGACACACACACAGTGGACACACACATGGGCTCACATCTGCACAGACATCAGTGATGGTAGAGACAGTCTGGTGTGTCTTAACAGGAGCTTTCATTGTTGTTGTTAACAGTGTGTTAGTCCGTCCCTCAGCTCCTTCCTGCTCCATCTGAGGCTCTGTGCTCATTGGTTCCTACTGAGGACTGAGTCTCTCACATATATAGTTTAAATGTTTAAAAAGTTCAGTCACTTAGTGAAACAGCTGCTCACTGTAGTTTCTACCAAACACACTGACTGTGCACAGTGAAGACCATCAGTCGGGCTGTCTCCTCTGTGCAGCCTGCCTGTGCAACGAGTGACATCACTCTGCCTCTTCCACATAACGCTAAGAGTCTGACCCCAACAGCTGACGGGTGGAGCGCTGCGCAGCCTGCCTGAGCTAAGGGAACACTGAGTGAGCTGTTCAGTTTCACATTTGTTTATCCCCTGCATCTCTGTCCAGCACCATGCATGGCTAACTGGGGAGAGCAGGGAGCTGTCTACTGCAGATATTATACTTAGGGTCCATTTGGACCTCATACAACCCCACTTCAAAAACACTGAACAATCCCTTTAAGTTCAACTCTGAAGTAAAAAAGCTCTGCTACGACGCTCACTGGCCTGTGTGACCCTTGCTGTCTGTCCAGAGTCTCCTCGATCTGGTGCCGAAGAGCAACAGGAGAGAAATGCAGAAAGAAAGACTGAGTACGCACAACTGGCATTTTTTTATCAATTCCTACTTAGAACTGTGATATCCTGCCTGGTCTTTGTTGTTTGTCTTGTGTCCACTTCCTGTTTTATTTTGTAGTAATGCTCCTTGTGTATCTTGTCTGAAGTTACTTCCTGTTGTTTCCCACCAGTTTTTGTCACACACCTGTACCTTGGTAGTGATTAGTCTGGTCCTATCTATTCCCTGGGTTTCCATGTGTCATCGTCGCCCTCGTGTGCACATGCTCTCCAGTCTCTGCTTTCTGAATCTGATGGACAGAGTGTGTGCATGTCTCTGTCTCTGAGGTTTGTTGTGAACCTTCAGAGTCTGATGGATCTGCTTCCTGGTTTCTCTCTGTTTCCTTCACATGAGTCTAATGACTGAATCATCTTCAGCTCAGTTTACAGTAGAAACCGTCTCTTACTGTGACTCTGAAGGTCCAGGTCCAGGTCCAGGTCCAGGTCCAGGTTCAAGACTGAGGTCTGGAGGTAACAATCCTTTGGACCAGTCACTCTTCATAGACAGACAGATGGATCCTGGAGACTCTGCTCTCAGTCTGTGGTTCTGACCTCTGCAAACACAAACATGGTTTTATTCACATAAAATCGATCACTGATCAATTCTCTGATCACAGAGGCATTGTGGGAAGTCTACAGTGATGTCATCATCCAGCACCACACACTGTAGTGAAGGATGGAGCAACACAGCAGCATCACAGACAACAGTGTAGAGTCAGTCATTGTCCACTGTCCAGCTGCTGAACATCTGTCTCACATCAGCTCTACAGAAGCAGAGTGATACAAAGGTGAGATGAGAGGATCACACACTGACACTGCTCAGCATCTGGATCCACTGGGTCAACATCTGGATCTACCTGCTCACCAGGCATCCCTCTACAGCCCAGGGAAAAGAGACATGAAGACAAAACAACATGAGGACGGCTGCTGATGTGTCTGCTCTTCTTCTCCATGTTGATTCTGTCTCTTGAGTTCAGCCTGTGTGTTTGTGGTTATTGTGACCACAGCAAACAGCACACGCTCCTGCAGCTTCATCTGACCACCACACAACTCCACAGACACACACACAGTGGACACACACATGGACTCACATCTGCACAGACATCAGTGATGGTAGAGACAGTCTGGTGTGTCTTAACAGGAGCTTTCATTGTTGTTGTTAACAGTGTGTTAGTCCGTCCCTCAGCTCCTTCCTGCTCCATCTGAGGCTCTGTGCTCATTGGTTCCTACTGAGGACTGAGTCTCTCACATATATAGTTTAAATGTTTAAAAAGTTCAGTCACTTAGTGAAACAGCTGCTCACTGTAGTTTCTACCAAACACGCTGAGTGTGCACAGTGAAGACCATCAGTCGGGCTGTCTCCTCTGTGCAGCCTGCCTGTGCAACGTGTGACATCACTCTGCCTCTTCCACATAACGCTAAGAGTCTGACCCCAACAGCTGACGGGTGGAGCGCTGCGCAGCCTGCCTGAGCTAAGGGAACACTGAGTGAGCTGTTCAGTTTCACATTTGTTTATCCCCTGCATCTCTGTCCAGCACCATGCATGGCTAACTGGGGAGAGCAGGGAGCTGTCTACTGCAGATATTATACTTAGGGTCCATTTGGACCTCATACAACCCCACTTCAAAAACACTGAACAATCCCTTTAAGTTCAACTCTGAAGTAAAAAAGCTCTGCTACGATGCTCACTGGCCTGTGTGACCCTTGCTGTCTGTCCAGAGTCTCCTCGATCTGGTGCCGAAGAGCAGCAGGAGAGAAATGCAGAAAGAAAGACTGAGTACGCACAACTGGCATTTTCTTATCAATTCCTACTTAGAACTGTGATATCCTGCCTGGTCTTTGTTGTTTGTCTTGTGTCCACTTCCTGTTTTATTTTGTAATAATGCTCCTTGTGTATCTTGTCTGAAGTTACTTCCTGTTGTTTCCCACCAGTTTTTGTCACACACCTGTACCTTGGTAGTGATTAGTCTGGTCCTATCTATTCCCTGGGTTTCCATGTGTCATCGTCGCCCTCGTGTGCACATGCTCCCCAGTCTCTGCTTTCTGAATCTGATGGACAGAGTGTGTGCATGTCTCTGTCTCTGAGGTTTGTTGTGAACCTTCAGAGTCTGATGGATCTGCTTCCTGGTTTCTCTCTGTTTCCTTCACATGAGTCTAATGACTGAATCATCTTCAGCTCAGTTTACAGTAGAAACCGTCTCTTACTGTGACTCTGAAGGTCCAGGTCCAGGTCCAGGTTCAAGACTGAGGTCTGGAGGTAACAATCCTTTGGACCAGTCACTCTTCATAGACAGACAGATGGATCCTGGAGACTCTGCTCTCAGTCTGTGGTTCTGACCTCTGCAAACACAAACATGGTTTTATTCACATCACATTGATCACTGATCAATTCTCTGATCACAGAGGCATTGTGGGAAGTCTACAGTGATGTCATCATCCAGCACCACACACTGTAGTGAAGGATGGAGCAACACAGCAGCATCACAGACCAACAGTGTAGAGTCAGTCATTGTCCACTGTCCAGCTGCTGAACATCTGTCTCACATCAGCTCTACAGAAGCAGAGTGATACAAAGGTGAGATGAGAGGATCACACACTGACACTGCTCAGCATCTGGATCCACTGGGTCAACATCTGGATCTACCTGCTCACCAGGCATCCCTCTACAGCCCAGGGAAAAGAGACATGAAGACAAAACAACATGAGGACGGAAACAAACGGCTGCTCATGTGTCTGCTCTTCTTCTCCATGTTGATTCTGTCTCTTGAGTTCAGCCTGTGTGTTTGTGGTTATTGTGACCACAGCAAACAGCACACGCTGCTGCAGCTTCATCTGACCACCACACAACTCCACAGACACACACACAGTGGACACACACATGGACTCACATCTGCACAGACATCAGTGATGGTAGAGACAGTCTGGTGTGTCTTTACAGGAGCTTTCATTGTTGTTGTTGTTAACAGTGTGTTAGTCCGTCCCTCAGCTCCTTCCTGCTCCATCTGAGGCTCTGTGCTCATTGGTTCCTACTGAGGACTGAGTCTCTCACATATATAGTTTCATGTTTAAAAAGTTCAGTCACTTAGTGAAACAGCTGCTCACTGTAGTTTCTACCAAACACGCTGAGTGTGCACAGTGAAGACCATCAGTCGGGCTGTCTCCTCTGTGCAGCCTGCCTGTGCAACGTGTGACATCACTCTGCCTCTTCCACATAACGCTAAGAGTCTGACCCCAACAGCTGACGGGTGGAGCGCTGCGCAGCCTGCCTGAGCTAAGGGAACACTGAGTGAGCTGTTCAGTTTCACATTTGTTTATCCCCTGCATCTCTGTCCAGCACCATGCATGGCTAACTGGGGGAGAGCAGGGAGCTGTCTACTGCAGATATTATACTTAGGGTCCATTTGGACCTCATACAACCCCACTTCAAAAACACTGAACAATCCCTTTAAGTTCAACTCTGAAGTAAAAAAGCTCTGCTACGACGCTCACTGGCCTGTGTGACCCTTGCTGTCTGTCCAGAGTCTCCTCGATCTGGTGCCGAAGAGCAACAGGAGAGAAATGCAGAAAGAAAGACTGAGTACGCACAACTGGCATTTTCTTATCAATTCCTACTTAGAACTGTGATATCCTGCCTGGTCTTTGTTGTTTGTCTTGTGTCCACTTCCTGTTTTATTTTGTAGTAATGCTCCTTGTGTATCTTGTCTGAAGTTACTTCCTGTTGTTTCCCACCAGTTTTTGTCACACACCTGTACCTTGGTAGTGATTAGTCTGGTCCTATCTATTCCCTGGGTTTCCATGTGTCATCGTCGCCCTCGTGTGCACATGCTCCCCAGTCTCTGCTTTCTGAATCTGATGGACAGAGTGTGTGCATGTTTCTGTCTCTGAGGTTTGTTGTGAACCTTCAGAGTCTGATGGATCTGCTTCCTGGTTTCTCTCTGTTTCCTTCACATGAGTCTAATGACTGAATCATCTTCAGCTCAGTTTACAGTAGAAACCGTCTCTTACTGTGACTCTGAAGGTCCAGGTCCAGGTCCAGGTCCAGGTCCAGGTCCAGGTTCAAGACTGAGGTCTGGAGGTAACAATCCTTTGGACCAGTCACTCTTCATAGACAGACAGATGGATCCTGGAGACTCTGCTCTCAGTCTGTGGTTCTGACCTCTGCAAACACAAACATGGTTTTATTCACATCACATTGATCACTGATCAATTCTCTGATCACAGAGGCATTGTGGGAAGTCTACAGTGATGTCATCATCCAGCACCACACACTGTAATGAAGGATGGAGCAACACAGCAGCATCACAGACCAACAGTGTAGAGTCAGTCAGTCATTAACTGTGTCCACTGTCCAGCTGCTGAACATCTGTCCCACATCAGCTCTACAGAAGCAGAGTGATACAAAGGTGAGATGAGAGGATCACACACTGACACTGCTCTGCATCTGGATCCACTGGGTCAACATCTGGATCTACCTGCTCACCAGGCATCCCTCTACAGCCCAGGGAAAAGAGACATGAAGACAAAACAACATGAGGACGGAAACAAACGGCTGCTCATGTGTCTGCTCTTCTTCTCCATGTTGATTCTGTCTCTTGAGTTCAGCCTGTGTGTTTGTGGTTATTGTGACCACAGCAAACAGCACACGCTGCTGCAGCTTCATCTGACCACCACACAACTCCACAGACACACACACAGTGGACACACACATGGACTCACATCTGCACAGACATCAGTGATGGTAGAGACAGTCTGGTGTGTCTTTACAGGAGCTTTCATTGTTGTTGTTCTTAACAGTGTGTTAGTCCGTCCCTCAGCTCCTTCCTGCTCCATCTGAGGCTCTGTGCTCATTGGTTCCTACTGAAGACTGAGTCTCTCACATATATAGTTTCATGTTTACGTTCAGTCACTTAGTGAAACAGCTGCTCACTGTAGTTTCTACCAAACACACTGACTGTGCACAGTGGAGACCATCAGTCAGGCTGTAAAATGTCCCCTTAAAATACAAAAAATAAAAGATGAAAAATGACTTTCCACTGTAACTCCATCTGTATGTAACACACTGGAGGATCTGAGTAAAGTGTCTGAACTCTGTTCATGACACTGATCCCAGCTCATGGAGGATCACAACACACTGCTCCTCCTTCTGTGGCTGCTTCTCTCCTCCTCCACCACCACCACCACCTCTGTTAATCTGTAACCTCCATCAGCTGCAGGAATCGTACGACCTTCGATCACATCACATCATAAGAAATGAGTCAGTATCAACAAACTGAAGAGACAGAAGAACCAGGGAGAAGTTACTTCCTGTTCCAGTGACGTCGAGTGCAGCAGCTCCACACACTGAACTAAACTCTGTTACAGAGACACAGACAGTTTGGAGGTTCACAGGTTTGTAGCAGGTCTCTTACTGGGACTCTGAGGGTCCAGGTCCAGGTCCAGGACTGAAGTTTAGAGGTTGTCCTTTAGACTTGTCACAGATGGATCCTGGAGACTGTGCTCCGTCCTCGTCTTTGTCCACATGAACACTCATCTTTAGGACATCAGTCAGTCTGAGAGGGAGAAAATAACACACACACACACACACACACACACAAACGTGCAGTATTATAAACTCCACCTGGTAAACCAGCACATGAGATTTCTAAACAGGCCTTGTTAATTCAGCCTCATGTTGATTTATTAACTGTAATTTCCCACATTTCTTTAGTATCACAACATGGAAACACAGAACACAACTACTGAACTAAAGTGTAGAGCTCAGATCAGGTCCAAAACAACCAGTCCAACCTGACCTGAGCTGAACACATGACCTTTCTCTGCACCGTGTGGTCAAACAGTAAGTTTCACAGAGTTAATCATCCGGTAACAACAAACCTTCAGTGAGGTCTGATCACCAGGAGAGGACGGAGCTTACTTAGCTCAAAGTCTGGCTCACTGCCATGTGATGGTAAAATGATAAGACATAAAATAATATCATTAATTGAAAACATGGCTTCGTGTTGATGACTCCAGGTAAGATGGACACATCGCTTCCTCTCTAAACACCCAGCAGCTCATGTACAGTTTATTATGCCACACACGAGTCCCTCTGCATCTTTAACTTTATTAACTCAGTCAGTTTGTCTTTTGTTCCGGACCATCATGAACCTCATCAGCTGTTGTTGTTATAATATTAATAATGTTGTTTTAACACTCACCTGCCTCAGACTGCAGTTTCTCTCCTTCTGCTCCGTCCGCTGTAAAATGGCGTCTGAACTAAATACTTTCACTTTGACACCAGCTGAACCTGATGAACAGGTAGCTGTCTCCTCCTCCTCCTCAGCAGTGACAGGAAATCACATCACTGAGTGTGTTGACTTACAAGTTTTTCTTATTTCATTTATGATATTCTATATTACTAATAAAGTGCTTTCAACTTTTTCAACTTCACATGAAGAGTGACCACTGTGACAGGACAGGGCACTAAGTATGACATTATATGCAAATCACATGGATCTAAATGAGGATGATCACTGATTAATTCTCTTAAAAGACCAAATATATCAATATAATACCAAACTGATATTATCATGACTTAACATCATTCAAAACAACTCGAGGACTCAGTTTACTTTACTTACACGACCTCTGTGCTCTTAAACAGGAACGATCTCAGCAGCTGCTCTGTCACTGTCCACTATCACAGCTCACCGTTTATACATGGGGTCAGGTGTAATACCAGGAGTGACACTGGCTCACCCAGGAGCTTCCTGTAATGAAAAAGGAGCTGGTCTCTTCTGGACAGACTGGACACTACAGTGACTCGGTATCGGAAAGCGATGAGGTGAGCTGCTCAGCACACTGAGGTTCAGCAGAAGAACACAAGTGATCGACATCGAAGCTTATCAAAAGTATTGATTTCCATCTGTGGGTAAGAGTATTAATGAATGAGGAAGACCCAGGACACGCTGGAGTGACTATGTCACCCGGCTGGCCTGGGAACGCCTTGGGGTCCCTCCGGAAGAGCTGGAGGAAGTGTCTGGGGAGAGGGAAGTCTGGGGGTCCCTGCTCAGGCTGCTGCCACCGCGACCCGGCCCCGGATAAGCGGAGGCAGATGGATGGATGGATGGATGGTCTGATGCTGAACTCTCAACATGTCCTCCACACTGGTACAGGAACAGCTGTTAATGCTAATGCTAGCTGTGGAGCAGTTACAGTTGTGGTCAAAAGTTTACATACACTTGTAAAGAACATAATGTCATGGCTCTCTTGAGTTTCCAGTTATTTCTACAACTCTGATTTTTCTCTGATAGAGTGATTGGAACAGATACTTCTTTGTCACAAAAAACATTCATGAAGTTTGGTTCTTTTATGACTTTATTATGGGCTAACAGAAAAAAGTGATCAAATCTGCTGGGTCAAAAATATACATACAGCAACATGAATTAGCAATTTTGGTGACTTAGAAAGTTGTGTCAGTGAAATGAGCTTCATAGCATGGCCTCTTAACTTCTTGTGAGTGATTATGAGTGACTACAGCTGGTGACTTCTCTGAGGCCATTTAAATAGGGCTCACTGGATGCAAACGCCCACAAACGCTACAATGGGAAAGTCAAAGGAGCTCAGCATGGATCTGAAAAAGCGAATCATTGACTTGAACAAGTCAGGAAAGTCACTTGGAGCCATTTCAAAGTAGCTGCAGGTCCCAAGAGCAACGGTGCAAACAATTGTTTGTAAGTATAAAGTGCATGGCACTGTTTTGTCACTGCCACGATCAGGAAGAAAACGCAAGCTATCACCTGCTGCTGAGAGAAAATTGGTCAGGAGGGTGAAGATTCAACCGAGAATCACCAAAAAGCAGATCTGCCAAGAATTAGAAGCTGCTGGAACACAGGTGTCAGTGTCCACAGTCAAGCGTGTTTTGCATCTCCATGGACTGAGAGGCTGCCGTGCAAGAAGGAAGCCCTTGCTCCAAAAGCGGCACCTTAAGGCTCGACTGAAGTTTGCTGCTGATCACATGGACAAAGATAAGACCTTCTGGAGGAAAGTTCTGTGGTCAGACGAAACAAAAATCGAGCTGTTTGGCCACAATGCCCAGCAATGTGTTTGGAGGAGAAAAGGTGAGGCCTTTAACCCCAAGTACACCATGCCTACCGTCAAGCACGGTGGTGGTAGTATTATGCTGTGGGCTGTTTTGCTGCCAATGGAACTGGTGCTTTACAGAGAGTAAATGGGAAAATGAAGAAGGAGGATTACCTTCAAATTCTTCAAGATAACCTAAAGTCATCAGCCCGAAGATTGGGTCTTGGGCGCAGTTGGGTGTTCCAACAGGACAATGACCCCAAACACACATCAAAAGTGGTAATGGAATGGCTAAATCAGGCTAGAATTAAGGTTTTAGAATGGCCCTCCCAAAGTCCTGACTTAAACCCCATTGAGAACTTGTGGACAATGCTGAAGAAACAAGTCCATGTCAGAAAGCCATCAAATTTAACTGAACTGCACCAATTCTGTCAAGAGGAGTGGTCAAAGATTCAACCAGAAGCTTGTGGATGGCTACCAAAAGCGCCTAATTGAAGTGAAAATGGCCAAGGGACATGTTACCAAATATTAGCGCTGCTGTATGTATATTTTTGACCCAGCAGATTTGATCTCTTTTTTCTGTTAACCCATAATAAAGTCATAAAAGAACCAAACTTCATGAATGTTTTTTGTGACAAAGAAGTATCTGTTCCAATCACTCTATCAGAGAAAAATCAGAGTTGTAGAAATAACTGGAAACTCAAGAGAGCCATGACATTATGTTCTTTACAAGTGTATGTAAACTTTTGACCACAACTGTACATAGCAAAACACTTACAATGTGAGTGCAACACAGGATATAAAGCTGCTTCACCAAAAACACACTCAGCTTCTGAAACTTCACTCTCCTGTGTTTCCTCAGGTTTTGACCCGTGAACATGTGGATGGTGCAGAAACTAAAAACAAAAACAAAGATCAGCTGTTTCCTGTGGTTTATAATTTATTCCAGTATGAACACATACTGCTGAGTGCCATTGCAAACAACAACACACATCATCATCATCATCATCATCATCATAATGAGAGTGTGTCGGAGCTGTGAGGTCTGATCAGAGTGGCTCGTTACTACGGCGACGACGTCACTTTACGTTGGCTTGCTGTGACACAGTAAGGACACCGAGGGGCGGAGAGAGAGGAGCGACAGCAGAGGTGAGTTTTGTTCACTGTTGGCACAAAGTCGCTGCATGAACTTCGACGAACAGGACGAGCTACGACGGAGCTGCACAGATCGGACAAGGCAAAAAAAAAACAAACATCAGGCACATCATGCATTCACCTGCAGTCACCTTTAAACTGAGAACCGTTAACCTTCAATACTAAATCAATCGGGTTGAGTTGATTGTGCTGATTCCACTGAACTGTAACAATAGTTCTGCTTCATTAACAGTTATTGATTATTATTACATGATGGATCTTCTGCGCTGAGGTGAAGCTGGAGTTCAGTGCTGGAGCAGGAAATGGTTCGACCTCTAACCGTGATCACATCTATTTACATTAACGGATCTGTGCTGCCGTTTGTTCACGAGCACAGATACAACACAGCTGAGCGTTTCAAGTGCTTTAAGTTATTGTGGAAGCACAATAATAATAATAATAATGATAACGTGACTGGCCGACTTTCTGCTGCCCAGCGTGAGACAAACACACAACGAGAGCGAAAAAGACACGATGTGGAAAACAAAAAGGCGGCGACGAGGGGGGGGGATAAAAAAAAAAAAAAAAAAAAAAAGGACCTGGATGAAAAGACTTTTTAGCTTTTTATCTTGAAACCTGACGTTCAAGTGTTTCCCTAGAGTCATTGCACCTCCCACAGATTTTTACTTCGCTGTGTGAAAACAGAAACACGTCCGACCTCCCATTGGTTCAACTGCAAGAAAAAAAACAACAAAAAAACCTGTTGCAGTTTATCCAATCAGAGGAGAGGACAAGCAAGGGACAGGTGGGGGTGAGGGGTACAGACATGATGAGACTTCCTGTGGCACACAGGAGGCAGGAAGTGGGCGGAGTCAGCGGGAGGCGGCCTTTACTGGACCTTGGTGACAGCCTCGTGGATGGACTGAGCGACGTAGTCGATGTTCTTGGTGGTGAGGCCGCACATGTTGATGCGGCCGCTGGCCATCAGGTACACGTGCTTCTCTTTGATCATGTACTCCACCTGTTTGGCTGCAACACGACAACAACGACACATGACGTCACACAGAGGAGAAGAACAAAAGACAAAACTTCTGATTGGACAAAACTAAAGGTCGAAGGATTCACTGAGCAGGAAGATGAGACTGAACTCCTTCAGTTTCAGCTCATGGATAAAAAGTCTGTGGATCATTTTCATTTGAAAATTAACTCACCTCCAGGATTAACTCTGGTCCTTTTCTTGTAGTCACAGTCACCATTTCTACATCTTTTAGTTCTGTGTTATTTTTATTTATTCTTTATTTCTGTCCAACAGTCTGAGTCCAGGTCTTAACGGTGGTTTTCAGTTAAAAAGATATTGGAACGAGGCTAAAACATGAGCAGCCCGCGTCATACACAGCAGAGTCCAATCTGAGTTTACACAGAATGAGATAATCTGCATAAAACTGACTGTGTGTGTGTGTGTGTGTGTGTGTGTGTGTGCAGTACTCACGGTTGAGGCCGGTGAAGCTGAACATGCCGATCTGCTGAGTGATGTGGTCCCAGGTGCCCGGGGTTCCCAGAGCCTGCAGCTTGGCCTTCAGCTGATCCCTCATCAGCAGGACCCGGTCCGCCATGGTCTTCACATTACCTTCCTATGGGGGGGGGGGCAGTATGATGAGCTAACTAGCTTTCATTCTGAATGTCTCTGGCTGCAACATCCAATGCTTACTAGCGCTCATGCTAACTGTCTTCAATGTTAACCAACTCTAATGCTAACTCTTGTTAATGCTAACTGTCAGAGGTCAGAGGTCAGGTACCATTCAGCGAACAGCTCGGGGCAGTTGAGGGTCTTGCTGACGATGCGTGCTCCCTGGGAGGGGGGGTTGGACCAGGTCGTCCTGACAATCTTCTCCATCTGAGACAGGATGCGGGTCAGATTCTCGTTGTCCTTGGCAACCACCGTCAGGTTCCCCACTCTCTCATCTGACAGCAGCAGCAGAAGAAGAAGAAAAAGAGGGAATCACACAACTGAGGTTTCCAGGACGACACAGTCACGTGTGTGTGTGTGTGTGTGTCACGTGAACTCACTGTAGAGGCCAAAGTTTTTGGAGAAGGACTGAGCCACGAAGAGCTCGAAGCCCTCGGAGACAAAGTAGCGGATGGCCCAGGCGTCTTTGTCCAAGCTGCCGGAGGCGAAGCCCTGGTAGGCGGAGTCAAAGAACACAAACAGGTTCCTCCGCTGGAGAAGGAAGGAGGACGAGAAGTTAAAAACTGGAGGGATTTTTAATGAGTGGAAAAAAACCTGAGAGGAGTGAAGCCAACATGTCTGAATGAGACGCTTTTTTTTTGTTACCTTCATGATCTCTGCGATCTTCTTCCACTCGTCAGGGGTCGGGTCGGTGCCGGTGGGGTTGTGCGCACAGGCGTGGAGGACGAAGATGGAGTGTTCTGGAGCTTTCTGTTGACAGAGGAGGAGGAGGAGGAGGAGGAGGAGGAGGAGCAGGAGGAGGAGGTGAATATCATTATAAAGTATGAAAACATGAACTGTCTCTCTCCGTCCGTCAGCTCACGTTGTTGTTTATTTTCCTCTCTCATCTCTGACTGTTGATTCCTCACACGCTGTTATTGTGAGACATGAAGGAATCTGACTCCTAACGTGAACTACTGATCCAGAGTTATTGATCAGTTTTTGTGTAACGTGAGCGATCAGAGGATCGTGTCACAGTCACATCGAGTCTGTTGTCTTCACTTGTCCCTTTGTTTTTTTGTCTTGGTGGAAGCTGAACACAGACGAGCTGAGTGTCATGTGACTTCACAGCAGCTGTTTGTGTCTCGGATCCAAAGGAAGGAGCTCCGACTTCACATCTTGTTACTGTCACTTTCTCCAACTCTGTTTCTTAACCTTTTTTTTTAAACCTATTATGCAAACTGATCTCTTGAAACATTTTCTTGTTTTACCAATTTCTTTGTTTCTATTATGGTCGTAGTGTCTATTCATGTGCTATAGAAATGAATGGCAGGGATAAAACTACGCAGGTTCACAGGTGACAGCATCACACGCCTTGTTACTTGTTAACCTCTAATTCCTCTTCCTGCTCCAGTAGATCCACCATCCTGACGTGAAATGACACCGAGCTCTTCAGCTCCGGTCCGTCCTCACCTCCAGGTCGTCCAGGAGCCCGGCCAGGTCCAGGCCCCTCTTAGCAGCATCCCAGTAGTGGTATGGCCGGATGTCCTTGAAGCCAGCATCAGCAAACACACTGTTGTGGTTCTCTGGGAGGAAGAGGAAGGAGAGCGAGAGTTTAAAACCTCAAACACACCAACATCACGTCACACGGGTGGTGGTGGTTGTTGTTGTTGTTGTTACTGACCCCAGGTTGGCGCTGAGACGTAAACGGGCGTGGCCGTGTTGTTGGTTCCATTGTACCAGCGCCGCAGGAACTCTGCTCCGATCCTCAGAGCGCCAGTGCCGCCCAGAGCCTGGACTCCTCCCACCTGAGAGGACGGAGCAAAGACGGAACAAGAACAGGGTCAACGATGAGACAGATCAGACGCTTCAGCTCTGTGTTTCAAAGAAACTGGGGAAACACACTGGTTTTTGCAATTCAGCTTCATTTCTGAGCTGGTTTCCAGTTCAACGTGTTGTTCTGCACGAGTTCACCAGAAACAACGGACACTTTACACTTTTGTGCACAAACGGCCTCACGTCTACAGCAGGAGACGTAATGTTGTTTTGTCAAAGAGTGGGACGAGTCAGGACGAGGGACAATGACACAGACACACACATCATCATGTACTTGTGACATGAACGTCAACGCCGCCTTGTCAATGCGCTCCTCGTCCTCTCACCCTGTTCTCCTTGATGGCGGCGCTGTCGTCTCCCAGGGCGACCTTGGAGGAGGCGGAGCGGAACTCAGGCAGGCCGAGGATGGGCAGGTACTCATGGTTCAGGCTGTCGTCCTCCACGATCAGCCGCTCCACCTTCTTCACCACGGGCAGCACCCAGGGCTGGCAGTCATCGGTACGGTAAGCTGGAGGGACAAAAAGCTGCAGGATGAGCCACAGATGTTTTTTTTAAGTCACATCCTGACTTTAATCTGAGCAACAGTTACAAAAGTGTGTTTTTCTATTGATTATTGATCATCTGACACAAAAAACTTAACTCAGACTAAATGATGACATCATCAACCAAAAACAGTAAGTGAGAGTGTGAGAGAGAATCAGGCCGTATTTATTTAATGCAGCGTCACACACCGTCTGAAGGTCACCCTTGGTAACTAGACTAAACCAAGTGTGTGTGTGTGTGTGTTTGTGTGTGTTTATGGCACATAGTTGACTCCTTAAGAACTCGTGCTCGCTCTGCCTGCACCGCGGCCTGAGCGGCGCTGGATCAGATATCAGGCCTGCACCACCACAGCTGTACAACTGGTACTGAGAGTCACAAGGTCAAAACATCGACAGCTCATTGGATCAGTGGATCGGCTGCAGGGGACGTCGCAATAATGTCAAGGTTGACAGCGATGAGCTGCTGCTGCTCACACACCCCCCCCCCCAAATCTACCACTGATGGCACCTTTTTGATCCTTTCCTGCCTTTGTGCCATTAACAGGCTCTACAGAGCTGGACCACAGCAGCTCTGACATGGAGCGTTTGAGCCTCAGTGTTTTCTGGTCCAAACTGGTTTGTTGCTCTCAGGTGTGTTTTGGCAACGAGCTGCAAAAGTACAGTGAGGGTCTGAGTCACCGGCGCACCATTAAAAAGGTGAACATCAAGAGCTCTGTGTGAGCTATCTATCGATCTATCTATCTATCTATCTCTCAGTGTGGTGCATGGTGTCCACAGTCCAGAAGCATCATAATATTGTGACACCACAGTATTTACATTTGCACTTTCTCCTTTGATCCTGGCAAAATAAAGGCATGCTAAAGAATAACATGAACATATTTATATCTACAATGGAGCTGAGTTTGACCTTCTGTGGGTTTGGTTTTCACTGGTTATATCCTGATCCATTAAACCATAGAGACAGAGTTAAACCACAGTCACCAGCTCTCCCTCCCTCCCTGTGGAAAAGATGCTAAAGATGCTCTGTTGGTGTTAGCATAGTTTACTACCCTATATTATACATGTAGCTATAGCTCCTAGCCTTCAAAGCTAACCAGTTAACTTGTCACCGTGTCATAAATGATTATCGGATCACAATGATGTGACAGATCCAGAACCAGCAGGTCTCAGTTCAGATGCTCAGTAAACCAGTAACTCAAGTGGCTCTGATTCAGTGGAGGATGCGTTCAAGGACGGGGAGAGGAGCACGTTCAAAACACCTGCAGGGTGTTTTACCTACATCACGACACACAGGGTCACCGACAGAGGCCCTGCTCCCCCCCACACACACACACTCTGCTGTGACAGGGTTGTAACTGTGACATTTACACGAGTAGCTGTCAAAGTGAAGGGAAGCTAATGTGACGCTCCGGATCGTTAGCTAGCTCCGCAGCTAGCTTAAAGCGAAGGTCAAATCAAAGAGCTGCTAATGTTTGATAGCATGATGATAACAGCAGCCCCGCCGCTCCACACGGAGCCTGGTGGTGGCTAACCGAGCCTGGGAGGCTCAGCCGGTGACAGCAGGGTATGGTGGGGGCTGGCTGACACACGGCGCGGGCAAGCTAACTAACTTAGCTTTAGCATTAGCTGTTAGTTAGCATCTCCTACCTCCGACTCCCAGGTTCACCTTCTGCGGGTGGCTGTCCTCCCTGAAGTCGGCTGTCAGCTTGAAGACCGCCACGGGAGGGGCCTGCGGGACATCGCTGAATATGGACATGGCTCGGGGGGGGCTGAAGCGGATGATCCCGGTGTCGCGGTGCAGGAGGAGGAGACGGGAGAGGGTGCTACCAGAGACGGGCAGAGCGAGAGAGTGAGTCGGGCCGGCGTCACCTTCACCCCGCTAGTTCAGGACAAACTCAACATAAATAGGCGTCAATCCGACAGCCAATAGGAAGGCACGTAATAATGACGTAGCCCTGAGAGAGCCAATGAGAGCACGGCAATGAAAATAATGTAATATTTAGTTTTTATTAAAATGATTTTATTGTATTTATTGAATATAGAATTAGTTTTAGTCGTTTTTTAAATTTTCTATGTTTTTGTTAATTTTTTGTTATTTAAAAGTATAATTATATATTTATTTATTTCCTTATATATTTATATATATCACATTATATATATTTATTTTATTTTACATTAATTTATACAACAATTTATGTACGTTTTTGATAATGCAGATAGCTTTCACACTTGTTTAAATACAGTGAACCGTTAAATTCACTTTTATGTTATGTCCTAGTTTAAAAGAAAAGAAAAGAGGGAGACGGAGGACAGATAGTTCACAGTTCAGGTGTGAGGTCTGTTTAAACACCGGGTCATGAGCAGTGAGTGGTCCAGGTAAGTGGAGCGTGTTATCAAAGCCATCATGATGATTATCGGTGTGTGAGGAGTCAGAACAGTTCCTGTGTTCTGCCACCAGAGGTCAGTGTGAGCACACTGAGGGAGCACGAGCTCACCTTTCACTTTTACTCCACAGTTTACGTCAGGATCAATATTATATATATATTATTATATATATTATATTATATTATTATATTATATTATATTATATTATATTATATTATATTATATTATATTATATTATATTATATTATATTATATTATATTATAAACTTGTTACCTGAGGAGTTTATAAGCAGGTTAATCATTAATGAAAACAGAAAAACAAGTTCATTTAAACACCTTTATACTCTGCTGGTTGTGGACACAGCAGGTGGTTAAATCTTCTTCTCCTTCATTTAACTGCTAGAAAACTTTGTACAAATATCCAGGTGTGTTGTTCTCCTCATCTTCCTCTCCCTCTCTCCTCTCTCTCTCTTTCAGTGTGTGTTTGATCTGAAGTGTTTGATGAATGGCCTCAACTTCACGTCTGTGCAGCCTCCACTTCCAGCCTGTAGTTAGAGCAGCATGTTTCTGTGTCAGTGAAGTGTGACAGACACACACACACATACACACACTTCCCATTAATAAAATCTTACCCAAACCTCACTTGTCACAAATGTCTGAAACCCAAAGTTGTTTTAACAAGGACAATAGTGCGCGCGCACCCACACACACACACACACACACACACACACACACACACACACTCACTCTGTCACTGTCTGAGATGATGAGGCCTCCTCCTCTCCTCCTCTCCTCCACTCTCCCTCTTTTTTCCTCTCCCTCTCCAGAGACACTCTGCTGAACCATCAACAGTGTTGGGTTTCAAAGGGCCGAGGGCCGAACGCTGCTGGATGAAGCTGATTGAGTCAATTTGTCAACATGATGGACGTTTTGTGGCCTCGGCTGCTCCTGCTGCTGCTGCTCCTGCTGCTGCTGCTCCTGCTGCTGCTGCTGCTGCTGCTCCTGCTCCTGCTCCTGCAGGCTACACTCCTCACACAGGCTTTCATGACTGAACGGCTGCTGAACTGGACTGGACTGAACCCAGACTGGTCCCTCACTTAATCACGTCCCCAGAAATACTTCCTGTTTGTATCTTTGCATGTGTTTTCTTACATTTTGAAGAGCATTGAGCCCTCTGGGCCACCGTACGTTTGATCCAAAAACCACAGGCATCGACCTCACAGTGGCGCCAGAGGAGAAGTCAGACAGTGAGCCCAGTCTCTCAGCTTCATCCTCTGACACTGTGGATGTCTTTACAGAACTTCCTGCTATTAAATTTGATGATTTGTTGATCTTTCATCCGACGTGAAGCAATAAAAGTGTGAAAGTAAAGAGGCGTCTGTCCCGTCTCCAGACGGTCTCCATAACTCCACTGTATTTATAACAGCACGAACCACATTTCTCGTTCAAGACTTCGTCCCGTGGACCTGGCAGGTTAGAGCCAAACATTTTCATATGTAAAGTGGAGCTTGATAATTGGCAGAAGATCATAAAGTCAGAGGAACGATGATAATAATAATAATGATGGTTATTATAGTTGATGAAATGAGAGCAGTGGGATGATCTGATTTCCTCCAGCTGGAAAAACAAAGAGCTGCTACGGCTGCATGTTCTCAGTCAACACCCGTTATCCTGCACCAAGGCCCTCTCAACAGTGTGTGTGTGTGTGTGTGTGTGTGGTGTGTGTGTGTGTTTAACAAGGGCATACAGGGGGCAAAGCACCTGCATGGTGACTTTCACACTGCTCCCACTCCTCCAGCTCTCACCATCTCCCGCCAAAAACCTTCTTTCAAGCTTCAGATGTTTTCATTCCTCCCCATGTTTCATGTGTGAAACGTCCGAGGAGTGAGGTGTGTGTGTGTGTGTGTGTGTGTGGGTGTGTAACAGTGATGGGGGCTCTAATGTGTCCTTTCATGTGTGTCAGCCACTGTAAGTCTGTATTAAGTTGTAATCCTGTTCTCAGGGGGCTGTTCAGTGCCCATAGGGGAGGTCTGAGCGGGGGGGTGTTCACTGGGTGTTTTGGGAGTGGGAGGGGGTTTCATTGTCAGGTCAGTAATTATCAGATTTGCCAGGGCCCCAGCAGGAGCAGGACACACACACACACACAGAAATACACACACCTTATAAGCAGTCCCCCCCCCCCCCGGCCAGCCGAGGCGAGGCCGAGCGAAGAGAGCCGTCAGTGGGATGAGTTGACAGACCGACCCCCCGGGGAAGACGTTAGCCAGGGCTGCTCTGACAGCTGCTTAGTGGGAGATTCTGCCTGCTCATGCTCAGCTACACACACACACACACACACACACACACACACACACAGACGAGACAGCATTAACACATCTGGATATATAAATCAGAATATTCACTGTTTACAAGAACACGTGTTCACAGCAAGTAAAAGTGACGTAAAGTCAAAGTTAGAGTCAAAGTTTCAATAAAGTGGAAGTTTAAGTGAAGTTAAAGTTTAAAAAGATAAAGTCAAATTCAAGATTCATAAACATTTACAGTTTCAAGTCAAATGAAGTCAAATGAAGTCACATTATGTCACGTGGATTTGTGTTACAGTTCTTTACACAAGTTATGTTAGGACACATTCAAGTTTAAGTGCAGTCCAGACAATAGACAATGAAAAGTTAAGTTAAGTTAAGTTAAGTTAAGTTAAGTTAAGTTAAGTTAAGTTAAGTTAAGTTAAGTTAAGCTGAACATAGAGTAAAGTACTGTCCTGGACCAGGCTGATGAACCATGAGCTGAACGCCATGATGAGCTGGATCTGACCCAGGACCATGAACTCAACATGAGGCTGAGAGCTTCACACACACACACACACACACACACACACATACACACACACACAGGACTGGTCAACAAAATGAAACAAACCTCAGAGACACAACAATAAAACACAGACTCTGTGAACCACTGGCCTGAAGGTCACTGCCCATGTGGTCCCGTCGCTCCTGGTCCAGGTCCATGTGAGTCTGTTTCCACTGACTTCCTGCCCTCTCTCTTCTCTAAACAACACACTGAACAACACATAAACAACAAAGTAAACAACACATTAATAACACATTAGAAAGCGGCTTCTGTTGGAGGTGAATTATTCATAACTCTGCATAAATAAATGACTCATAAATGTTTGTTTCTGAAAAAAGAAAATAAAAACGAATCATAAACAGGTTCTCACGCTGGTTTTCATACACTGATGTCGGCTCACTATGTGGCAAGAGCAAGTGAATGTTTTCTACTCAGATCTGAGTTTCTGTCACGCGGTGAAAAGGCCTTAAATGACTCATTAATAACTGAAGGTGTGGTTCACACTTTACACAATCAGTTCATTTGACATCTGCGCCATTAAGAGACAGGATGTGTCCGATTAACGACCAGGTTATATGATGAAGCAGATGAAGATACAATGAGGGGTCACTATTTGGCAAGCAACAGGTCGTCATTATCGCAACACATGAATAAGTCGAGTCTTAATGTAAAGTGGAGTCACAGATAAGATTATAATCTGTTTTTAAAGGGACATGTCTCCATGTGTGTCCATGTGTCTCCATGTGTCCATTGACAGTTAATGGGGTGTGGTTTGTCAGCAGCTATACGTCCATTTCCTGCTCTGTCAAACCCAAGCACACAACAACTTGTCAACACAGTAATTTACACGGCTAAGCTCAAGGATCAAGACCTACGGAAAGTGTAGGTTGTGCTGCACGTGTATATGCGTGTGTGTGTGTGTGTGTGTGTGTACTGTATGTCAGTGTGCACACACACACACAAACACACACGTCTTCTCTGCCTTGTTGGACTGTGTTGCTGAGTCTGGGTGATCTCTGACAGGAAGTGATCCGTGTTACTGTGAACACATCAACAAACAGGACCTGGGTCTGTGAGGACAAGGAGGAGGGTGGAGGTGGAGGTGGAGGTGGAGGTGGCTGGGTCAGAGGTCAGAGTGGGAGGGGTCTGTTGAGTGACAGCCTTTAGCAGCAGCGTGTCTGCTGTTTGTTTGACCAGAGGCCCGTCCTGTCGTCAGGCCTCAGCTCCGAGGAGAAGAAGAGGAGGTGGAGGACGATGGTGATCTTTGTGAAGTCTGTCGGTTTCTGCTCAGGGACACACGATGTTACATCCTTCTCTCAGCTGCTCTGATGATGACCTGTGACCTCTTCACCACGTTTCTGCACCAGCATGAGTCCTTGAACGCAGCACGGAGGCCTGACACTGTCACTTCAGGTTCGTACACCGACGTGTGTCCTCTCACGGCAGAAACAGTTGCAGTCAGCTGGTGTCGTCTGTGCCGGGTGTTACAGTCAGGTTATGCAGATGTAGCCTTGGATCCCTGAACCATGTGGGTGGGGTTTGACTGATGGCTGCATTGTTGCCATGCCAGCCGGCCGCTGTCAAGGTTACCGTCTCCGAGAACAGTCAGCTCCTATTTTTGGGTCTTCAGGGCCACTTTCTGAGGGGAACTGACCACGGCCTTGCCAGGGACTGATGGGAACTGGATCGCGTGTGTGTTAATGTGCCTGAGTGTGAGTGAGTAAGTGTGTGTGTGTATGTGTGTGTGTCCTTAACTTGGCATTCAGCACCGAGACACACAGTTGAAAACACCAATCATGTCGGCGTCAGGAGGAAGCTGCAGATTCTCTCCAGCAGGGGACGACGTGTTTTCAGATCAGGAGCGTTCGGCTTCTGAAAGTCAAAAACAGTCAACGACCCGAAGTGAATGAAGATCATATTTATGATGTTTAAAAAGACGTAAAGTTTCAGATATTAAAGAGTGGAGGAGGCGGCAGCAGCAGCAGCAGCTTCGTCAACATCCACTCAACGTGTGGATTATTTCCACTGGACACAGAGGTGAAGAGACGATAAAATCAAACGTCATTTAAACACAAACACAAAATGTAAAACAAGATTTTACTTCAGATGAAGTTTCCATATATCTGGTTCTTCACCCTTCAGACGTGTGGATGTAAAAACACATTTAAAACACACAGATGAAGTTAAAGGAACATTTTATAAAACGAAAAAACTCAAGTTCTTCACTTCAACTGAAAAACTGAAGCTGCTTCATGTGGTTCATGAACACGAAGGGTTAAAGTCAAAGGTCAGTGTTTGAGATGAAGAGTTGACCGATGCTCCTCTCTCATATATAAAACATCACTTTTTAACATTTTCCATAAATTTCACCCAGAAGTCAAATATCCCACAGGTTTTGTGAGCAGTGGCTTTAAACTGGAGCCACAGACTGGGACCAGTATCGTCAGGGTTTGGATCCTGCTGGTGTCGGAGCTGGAGGCCTTGAATCCTCCTGGTGCTGCATCCGCTGAGCGTCTGACAAGACTGCAGCTGTGTGTGTGTGTGTGTGTGTGTGCGTGCCGACCCCCCGCCCCCGCCCGGTCCTCCATGTCTATTTTTCTGTGTAGTTTACTGTCCCCAAACATTTTGGGGAAAAGGCATTTCTTGGCAGTCTCGGTGTGGGAGCGTTTTATTTACAGCGTTGGCGTGTGATGGAGGAGCCACGCCGTCTCTCCCAATAACAGATTGTCATTTTGATGGCGACGCCACAGGGAGAGCGAGCAACAGCCTGAGTCCGTCCCACTGAAACTCTGTTTACTGGCTGCGAGGTCACGAGGCCGCCGCAGAGCACACGCATGTAAATAAACTTCGTGTTTCACCTCGTCGCCATATTTGTGTCGAATCCTTTTATTTTCTCCTCATTACAGAGACAAACATCTAAATCCGGTGAGCTTCTTAATTAATCACGTAAACGGGGCCCAAACGGAGGAAATGTAAGTGATCGATCATCATCGCTTGTCCCGGCTCATTAGTGCGTGTATGTCACTGAGGATACATGGGAGTTTTAAAGTGCCACTGCAGCACAATAAATCAGAAACAACATGTAGACTATAGATAGATTTGTGTAAACCTACAGTCATTACAACACACACACACACACACACACACACACAACTAGACAACTTCCTTTCACATGAGTTATTGCCACTCCACAATAGCTCCTATAATAGTTTCCCATCCCTGTGGTGACCCCTCCCTGACCCCTTCGCTCCACATCGCCTCTGGTTTCATTCATACCAACGAGGCAGCAAACAGAGCAGAGCGGAGCGGAGCGGGGGCCGAGACCGTGCAGGACGACGGGTGGACTCAACGTCCCGGAGTGAAGACGACAAGAAATAAACCAGTTTAACACACTTCCTCCTGAGACACGGCCTCGGACACAGAGCGCAGTTATCCAGTCAAATAAATCAAAGATAGAACATGTTTGATTGATCTTTGAGTGTTCACTGCTGTTGATGTGAGTGGCGGCCATCTTGAATTCTAATGTCGAGGCTGGTGGGATACATCTGACTTCCTGAGTCAGAGGTCTTTGACTTCAGGGGGGGGCGTTCAAGATTGAAATTACACGTCGGAGCTCAGAAATTCAGACTGACCACTGTACAACTGGAACGCACCGTTATTCACTGTTGATGCACAGAGCGGCCATCTTGGATTGTTTTCACTTAAGTTTTCACATTTAAAACCGACGGGGAACTCTGGGAAAATCTGACCTCCACGTTTTAATGAGAACAAACCGTATGGATTCCTTCCATCAGAACCAGGAAAACTGGGAATACAGTCAGAGGAGCTTCATCAACCCCGACTCCAAGATGGCCGCCATGTGCAGCAACAGAGGAGGAAGCTGTAGAACTAGACTCTTAAATCTAATCTAATCTAAGAGCAGGTGAGTTTTTACACAGTTACAGTGTCTGTAACTGTCTGGTACTTTGGGCTCCGATAGGAAAACTCACCTTCAGTCAGGACCTTTGACCCTGAGGTGACCTGCAGGCCTCCGTCCACACACCTCTGCTCTCTGCTGGGCTGGTCGGTCTAAATATAAAGGGACACATCAGCTCCAGTCATAAAACTGTGGGTTGCAGATGGATGTATTGACCCAGAGGTGTAGCTCACAGCTTAATGTGGTGGTTAGGCAGCGGGTCACACAGTGGGTTATGATAATTACCGAGTGAGTGTCTCTGTGAACGTGTGGTTTCCTACAGTAAACGAGCCACGGATCACTGCTGTTTACTTGTCTCACGTCCCCAAACACTCCCTCAGACTCTGTGGCTTCTGTCACACAACAACAAGGTGAGTAAATGAAAGTCCGGGGCTCAGGTTGTTGCTGCTGCTGCTGCTGCTGCTTTCATGCCCAGCGTCATTGTGGATTTTCCAGCCAGATCTGCACTGACAAAAAAAAAAAAAAAGAAAAGGTGAATCGAGGATTAGAGATGAAAGCTCCATAAACACCAACGAGCTTCTTCTTCTCCCTCAGATTCAAAACCACAAGTGTTTGGAGCTTTAGACTGATTCAGAGTGAAAGTAACTCCGTGTTCATCCAGATACTCTTTTTATTGGTTTTTTATTTATGGAAAAACTTTGAACCTTAAACTAACTTTAAGTCTCTGTGACCCTGCGATGGACCATTTCCACTATCACACTATAAAACCTAAAGATTTAAACAGACCATAATGAAGACAAGTGTCCAGATGTTAATCAAGTGTATTTCATTACACAGTAAGAAGCAGGTGACACTCGACACCGAGTTTTCTTGTTTGATCAAAAGCAGCAGCACGAAAGAAAAAAAAAAACAGACTGCTATCAACACTACAGCTGACCACTGCATCACACACACACACACACACACCTGCTGGCTGTGTCTGGTTGGTCCTGGGGGAGTTTTCCCTCCACATCCTGCGACAGCTGAGCTCCTGTAGGTTCCTCAGCTCCTCGGTTCAGGACAGAGATGATGAAGCAGCAGGAGGAGGTGGAGAGGTACACGTTAGGACTTCATCTGAGATCCCAGTGATTCACTAATCACACACAGAGAGAGAGAGGACAGAGGCCGGAGGTCAGAGGTCAGAGGTCAAGTTCAGAGCAGCGGGTTCACCGTCTTCAGTGTGAGGCAATGTTTCTCTCTTTGGCTTCGTTACAGTGTGACAGCTGCTGTTTCAGGAAGTAGTCTGCACCCGTCCAGCTATCCTTCAGATCACAGCTGCATCGCAATGGAGAAAAGAGGCAAATATTTAGGGCCCCTAAAGCGGGGGGGGGGGGGGCTGATGGACCCTCCTACTGGCAACTGTAAACCTTTAGCAAGGTTTAAATTCTAGATTAAATCTAATCATCTGTAAATTGTAGCTTCTACACAGAGTCTTCAGTAGCGCTGTTGTTGGTGTTTGTCTGTGTCACTGTGTTTGGGTGTAAGCCAGAGGAGCAGGGTACGGTGGCCCAGAGAGGTCAATACACTGAAATCACAACACAGCAGGGGACATTAAAGAGTGTTGAACCAGACAGGAAGTTGTTTTTCAATGGCCAGTCATGACTTCCATCCCATAATTAGAGCTGCAAACACCACACAGAAGTCTGGGTTTCGAACCCAGAACCTTGTTGCCATATGAGGCGGCAGTGCTGACCCACTGTTCCACCGTGACGCCCCCTGTTGAGAACGTAAGTGGGTACGATATGGATTCAGTGCAAAAGGCCTCAGGTTGGACTCCTGAACCCAGGACGGTGCATGTGAGGCGTTCAGGGAACATATGTAAATTATATCATCTACTAATGTAGAAGGCTGCGTTTAGATCTATTACAGTATTTAGTGCTCGTGTCTTTATGCTTTAAGGCCTAAGGGCCACTGTAAACGTGTGTGTGTGTGTGTGTGTGACGTCAGCAAAAAGAAATGTGAGTCAGCAACTGTAAAAAAAAAAAAAAAAAAAAAGAAGAAGAAGAAAAATAAAAAAACAGTAACAAAACAATTCACACACGTGGTTCAAGAAGATGCCAGCATGTTGATGACTGGCATACGATCACACACACACACACACACACGCTGCAGAGGGAAATGTGACCCCAGGCGCCGCACACTGTCAGAACATGGCCGACACTTCCTGACATGACATTCCTGTCCTGCTCAGATGCAGCGAGAGAGAACGTTGTCATGTTTACACACACACAGACACAGACACACACACACACACACACACACAGGGCAGCAAGGACAGGCCTGTACATGACATGATCACTTCTGTGTGTGTGTGGACATCAAGCCCCACCCACTACACACTGGCAAACATGTCAATCAAACCATCAGCACTGCAGCACTCCTGGCTCCTGTCAAGGCTTAAAACTACAGGGGCTCATTTCAGAGTGTGTGTGTGTGTGTGTGTGTGTGTGTGTGTGTGTGTGTGCAGCAGACACCTTACCTCTGCTATGATTAGACCTGCAGAATCATTCCACAGATATATTAGCTGCTTAATCCACCGAAGGTCACAGAGGTCACACACAACCTGCTGCCTGCTGGAGACACACACACACACACACACACACAAACGTGGCTCACAGTGATAGTTGGGCGACAGAGAGGATGTTATTAAAACGTTATTAAACATATATCCAAATATACACATTATTATCTATCACATGCAGAGTCTAGTTTATTACACCAACATGTTTTACAGTGAAGTGAAGAAATAAACTTTATTATTAAAGACGAGAGACTTCGGCTCAAACTTTATTAAAACAGAAACAAAAACAGAAACAAAACTATAAAACTAAAATAATAATAATAAAGTTTCTTAAATGAGGTCACGTGATGTGTTCAAGTCCTGTGTGAACATTGTGAATATTTTTCCTCTTTGTTCAGTAAAATGTTAAAAGTTGTTTTTGTGTTTTACAGTGTAAAAGTCAACAAACGTTAAAAAGAGTAAAAAACACACAAAGAATAATTTGATTATTGTTAAAATACGACTTTGAATTAAAACTTTTAGTTAAACTTTTTGTTTTTTTTTTCCATTTTAGAAACTTAAATAAAAAAACAAAGAAAACTGAACTTTTTCTCATAATTACACACGATTTATTGTCGTGTTTCAGAAACTTTCACAGTGAGATTATTGAGATTTTTTCCTCCACAAACAGAGGCTGAAACACACGTTTTCATTTTTACAAATCTTTAGAAAACGAGTCTTTAAAAAAAAAAAACATGTTTCCTCCGTTTTGTTTCAATGAATCTGTAAATGTATAAATAAATGACGCGTTCACATTAAATATATAAATGTACTGTTCACATTAAATGTGTAAATGAAGTGGTTTAATATTTAAAACTGTGGCTCTTTTAACTGTTTAAACTAAAAACAACACACGAGACAAAGTTTGTGTTTTATTACATTTAACAATGTTTTATTTTCTACATGACGTGTCACAGGTCACGGCTCCTTAAAGAGCATTAGAATAACTTTAAAATTAAAAAGTTTCATTCACTAAATAATCGATTAAAAAATCTAAAGCGACAGATTAAATATGATTTTAACAAGTTTTCTAACTTTATAAACTTTAAAAACAGAAATCCTGAATCTGCTGCAGATCTTTACACACATTTAATATCATAATGTGTGTGTGTGTGTGTGTGTGTGTGTGTCACCACATGTGTGTGAAGCTCAGTCTAATAACTGGTGTAAAACATAATCAATGACATGTGTTTATTTATCTGATCAGTTTTGTTACTGAGTGGATCCTGCAGGAGCCGCGGCTGTGAGAGTTTTAAATGGAGCTGTTTAAGTTCATTAAAGAAAAAACAACTGAGAGAAGCTTCTGTGGAGTCTGTTGTTCAACACACACACACACACACACACACACAGATAATGAAGTGTCAGGTGGAGAGGCTCATTACAAACCTCTACAGCTAATTACATGTCCAACAGGATCATTAGTTGATTCAGTGGACTGAGTTACAGCATCAGGTTCAACTGAGGGAACACGACGCCACACACACACACACACACACACACTGCACGTACAGTACACCCTGCACACACAGCCCTAGGTTCTGTCCTGCCTATGAGACACACACACACACACACACACACACTGTGGTCAAACAGCTGCAGGAGCAGACGGAGACGTGAACCTGCTCATCCACAGCTCACACACTTTATTCCTCTGTCTGTTCACACAGACACAGGAGGAGGAGGGAGGAGGAGGAGGAGGAGGAGGAGGACGGGCGCCATCTTGAAGCGAAATCAGTGAAATAAAGTGTGTTTTACTTTGTTCGTTTGTTTTGCAGCTTTAAACCAAGTTTTTCTCATATTTTCATCATTTTTCTTCACTTTTTTGTTTTTCAGTGATTTTATGGAAAATTTGAATTAAAGCTGAGTTTTTATATTTTAAATGATAAATAACAGTTCGTTTGTTTTTTACCATCATATGAAGCTTCACTGTCTCATGTGCTCTGACCTTCATTCCTACAGTTTCATACAGAAGCTGCTGAAGGTCGAGCTGCGTCTGGAGGAGCCGCAGCCTCAGGACTCTTTACGCGGAGCCGCAGCCTGGTCCTGGTCCTGGGCCTGATCCTGGGTCAGAGCTTGTAAATGTCTCTGGAAGTGAAAGTGAAAGTTAATGGCAGGAAACTTCCCTGAGAAGCAGCAATAAACATCCAAACCCCCCCCCTCCGCCCCTGTCATCTCGGGGGCGTAAGGATGACAAACGCTCGAGCAGCGGCGGTGCAGGGGGCCCTTGACCCCCTCCCTCCCTCCCTCCCTATGGCGCAGAGACTTCCCAGCTGTGAGCCTCGATATGCCCGCCCCCCCCCCGCCCCTGGTGGGGGCCCTGGTGGTCAAAGTGATCTATAGCCGGTGTCCATCCGGCCAGAAGCGGGCCGGTCCCGCCCGAGCGCGGCGCTCCGGAGGCCGGTGTTTAGCCTGATCCAGGAAACAGGCCCTTCCTCCGGCTAAACACGCCAGGGCCGCCCGGGGACGGGCAGCGGCACGCCGCGGCCAGCGTGGCTCCCAGGCCTCCAACACGGCGAGGGGGGGGAAACAGGCATGTCAACGCGCACGGGCATGATGTGACGGACGAGCACGCGCGCCTGGAGACTCTTGGACGCCCGTGCGTAAAAGTGCCTGCAGCGCGCAGCCGCTCCTGGTGGAGAACTGTGACTGAGGCACAAACTGCTTTTAATCATTTCATTCATATTTATATCACATGACGCGGATGGTCTCACTCGCGCTGCGGCTATCCGTCTCACTGACAGGTCGTGTGAGCGGGAACTTTCTCTGTCTCTTTCTGGACACGTGAGTTCCTGCAGGTGGCCCCGCGAGGCCCCAATGTATAGGAGCGCGCGCTGCTCCACGGAGACGCGATGGCTCTTTAAATAACCTAAACATAAAACATAACAAACACAAAAAACATTTTAAAATACAACTGTAAATGTCTGAGAGGAGGAGCAGGAGGAGCAGGAAGAGCAGGAGGAGCAGGAGGAGCAGGAGGAGCAGGAGGAGCGGACCGCTGCTGCGCTCAGCTCCGGCAACAGGCCTGGTCTCCAGCTGTCTGTTAGGACACAGGCCTGTTCACAGATCAGCTGCTGCTGCTGCTTCCCACATTTCATTAAAATAACAGGACAAGTCTCTGATGTTAAAGTGCTGGACTCGGACTCGGACTCGGACCTGGACCTGGACCTGGAGTCTGAGTGAGTTTCAGTTCAGTTTGACTCCTGCTCTGTAAAGATGGCGGCACCGACTCTGGACACTTTGACCTTTATATAGAAAACGGAGTAAGTCTGGATTTTATGAACGAGCTGAGGAAAATCTCTCTCAGTGTCCCAGCACCGGGTCCGGGTCCCGGGGTCCGGGGCCCTGGCAGGCCGCGGTGACTGATGGGTAAACCCTCTGCAGGCTGTGGAGCGGCGGGCTGGACGCTGCGCTGTCTGCGAGATAGAGAGCTGATAACGGAGGGAGCCGGAGCCGGGGGGCTCTAATGGTGCAGAGGAGGGGGGGGGGCTGTCTGCACCGTGATGGAGTGGTCTCCCCTCGTCCTCCTCCCCTCCCTCCCTGAGGCACTAATGCCCCCAGTTTATACACAGACAGACAGACAGAGTTTATCTTGGGCAAATTATTCTTCATAAAAACGTTTCACTCTCGAAAGCGCCGAGGAAATTAATCCGCGACTGAGATAAGAGCAAAGAGCCTTAAAAGCTCTCTCTCTCTCTCTCTCTCTCTCTCTCACACACACACACACACACACACACTCCCTCTCGTGCCTTTTCTCAACAAATTAGACCCACCGATCCTCTGGAACTTTCTACTTGAGCTGAGAAACAACAGGCTCATAAATCAGTCCGCGGCCTCTAGTTTCCTCCGCGGTAACAGCAGAGGAAGTGCCGCGGCCTCCGCTCCACTTCATTCTCCTTATTACGACGAGAAACAACAAAACAAAACAAGACATCGATCAGCGCGGAGGACGTGGCCTCGCGCGCTCCGGAACCTTCGTACACCAATGTTCCGGTGTTAATGGGGCGCGCGCGCGCTGGACATCTCTGACTTTATTTGCTGGTAGAAGAAGAAGAAGAAGAAGAAGGTGGAGGAAGAGGAGGAGAGGAGGAGGAGGAGGGCAAAGTCGTTTCTCTGTCTCGTTTCATTTCCCACATAAATCAGGAATTCCTGCGCCGGTAACAGCCGCTCGTTTGTCAGCGCGCGCTGGCGAGGCGCGTGACAGAAAACGAGAAACAGAAGTCCCATTAGGTAAACACGAGGTAAACCATCGCGCGGCAGAATTTACACTGCGGCCCGGGCGGCTTCATAAACACAGCCGGCCGCGCCAGGGTGTGTGTGTTGGTGTGTGTGTGAGGCCTCTGAATTAGCGCTGACACATGTAATTTTTTTTTCTTTGCGCATTTCTCTCCTTTTTTAAAAAAGTTTTATTAACGTGAGTTAAAATCTTCTGATCAGTTTTGAAGCTTTGTTTGGTAAAATCACAGTTTCTTGTTTCCAGGTGTGTGTGGGTGGTGTGTGTGTGTGGCCGCAGCGCGCGCCCCGGACGTGGACGTTACGGATCACTGAGATAGTGTTTCCCACTCTGCTTTAATGGAGCTATTACTGCTGCAAAGACTCGGCTATCTAAACACACGCACGCACGCGCCACACGCACGCGTGAGAGAAATCCCCCCCAAACTCACCAAGCCGCGGACAAGCAGCAGAGACGCGCGTGGACCTGAGACAGAGGAGATTTACACACGTCACTGTTTTAACCAGGTTAAACGTTTTAATTGATGCAGTCAATTAAACCGATAAATGATCGCTACACACACAGGAGGTTGTATTGATTATTGTGCTCACTGTCCTGATGTTGGTGAACACACAGTGAGTCAGCCCATGATAATATGATCAATACTGATCGATAGATAATAGTTATTGACTGGTTTAATTTAAATATTATTATATTTGAACAGTGAGTGATCTAATCGATTAAAATGTGTTGTGATGACGTAATGACGTGTTTTGTTCTGAGATTTTTTTTCATCGAATCAAATTAAAAAAATTTTTTTATCATTTATTTTATTTTTTTAAAAACTTTTTTTTTTTGTTTAAATTTCGGAAGGAGGGAAAATTCACAGAAAAGTTTTGATTTTAATCTAAAGTAAAAAAAATAAAAAATAACGCGGGGAAAAAAAAAACCAGTCCTCGCGCACAGAAGAGTTCAATCACGGATCTGATTTGATCCTTTTATTGTCTCTGAATTTTCCGTTCACGCGCTGCGCTGTAGATATCGATATAGCCAATAGATTCCTGTGTGTACTATCGATGTTTATTAACTGTGTTAATCACAGGGCACGAGGGCTCACAGCACTGAGTGACGTCAACACCTCCAGTATGTCGTTACGTTTATAAACAGGTGTTGTTGTTGTTTTTGTTTTCTTCTTCGTTGTGCAACTCTGATCACAGAATCGAACCCGTGACGCTTCATCACTGAGCTGTGACGTCACTGTGTTACAACTTAATAAAGTTTTTTTTCCTGCTAATTCACACCACTTCAGAAAGACACACGTGTACATTATCAGGTCCGCGCGCGCAACACCACGCACCACACACCTCACGGTGTATTGAGCCTGAGTCTCTCTCCTCTCTCTCTTCTCTCTCTCTCTCTCTCCCTCTCTCTCTCTCTCAGCCGCCTGGCGCCTCCCGACTGACAGAAGACAAGAGGTGTAGCGTTTTCCTATTGTTACCTCCTCCACCTGTAACACACAAACACACACACACACACACACACACCACACAAACCCACACACACATAACCTGAGCCATGTTAACTTAAAAAAATCTGATAATCAGTAATGATCACTCAGTATCTGATCAGTGGAGCAGGAGCTGGGACAGAAAATCGATTCAGATCTAAAACAGTTCTGATCAATGATGTAAGAAAATGATCAAATATCAGGGAAAACTGATGTTGTTAATGATCAGTTTTATATTAATAATACGGATCAATGAAACACAGAGAAACTGAAAGTGTGTGCAACTGAGTGTGTGACGTCACTCCTCACACTCTTATCTGAGTCCAAACAGAAGCTGCTCACAGGTCACAGCTCTGTCAGCACCACGCCTCAACCAGCTCAACACCACCACCCCACCCCACAAACCCCTCCTCCTGCACCTTCATCTGAGGGGGTAAAACTGCTCCAATACCAACAGCACCAACAGCACCAACACCATCAACAGCATCAACAGCACCTCCTCACAGCAACACCACCAACAGCATCAAGAGGCCACACCTCCAACAGCAACACCACCAACAGCATCAAGAGCAACACCACCAACACCACACCAACAGCACAACAGCAACAGCAACAGCACCAACAGCACCATACCAACAGCAACAGCACAACAGCACCAAAGCAACAGCACCAACACCAAAAGCACCAACAGCACCAGCAACACTACCAACAGCAACACCACCAACAGCATCAACAGCAACACCACCAACACCAACACCAACACCACACCAACAGCACCAACAGCAACAACAACACCACCAAAATAACACCAACACCAACAGCAACACCATCAACACCAAGAGCAACACGACATGAGACACATGACATGTGATGAAAGCGGTTGTAGCTCCAGAGTCAGTTCCAGACGTCCAGCTGTGGGGTGTTGTGTCAGAGGACGAGCTGACGAACGGCTCTTGTTGTTTTGAAATTACACTGAAAAACACTTTTATCTTTTATAGGCTGTAAAAGTGTTACTGTTATAATCAACAGTCATCATGGCCTCTCCTCTTTGTCCCATAAAGCCAGTGGGCGGAGGCAGAACCAGACTCAGAGTGGGCGGGGCAGAGAGAGAGAGAGAGAGAGTTAAAGTATTGATGAGATCTAGTCCTTCCAGAATAAACCATGATTTGGGCTGTGTGATGCAGTTCACGTGATGAATTTGCTGGAACTCAGAAAAGCTGCAGATGTGTTATCTCATTAGACTGACTGTTGTGTCTGAATCTGACATCAGGTCAAATGATCCAAAACCTCCACCACGAATCCACCTCCGAGGACCTTCAGTGACCCTGGGAACTCCTTGAACCCCCAGTTTGGAGCGATCTCCGTGTTGGAGGGATCATCCGACCCAAAACAAAACGTCCTGTCACTTTGACTCAAACAGATTTATTTTGTCCAGTCTGCGCTGCAGCCGAGCGTCGGTCCACCACTGCGGCGCTCAGGCTGGCGTCATAGGATTTAATGCTTATTTAAAGTAAATGGAGGCGGCCGTGTGCCAACTACAATATCCAGCCTTGTTTGGCACTTTTTTATGAGGACGCTCTGATGATGATGACGACGATGATGATGAGTAGCTGATGATGTCGCGGGGGAGGGTATCTACGGCACAGCAGCACATATATATCTGTCTGTCAGTCTGTGTGCAGCGTCCAGAGATAGAAGCTGCACACCACACACCACCCACAACCACCACACACAGAGGCCTCACACAGTGTTTCTACCTGTTCTATAGTGAAACACTGAATGTGCAGCTCTGTCGGTGATAAAACTCGAGATGAGTTCCTCTGATGTTCGTGTTGTTGCTGTTAATGAATCCACAAATGATGTGGAGGTGAAATCAGTGTCAAATCTTTAATGGGGGGGATTTTAACAACCTGGCAACACCACAGTCTGACCATCTGCCTCAGATCACAGTGTTTGGACGTGTGGCTGGATATTATTTTGTGATTAAACACTGATACAGTAAAATGTGCCTCCGCATTGTTGGGTGCTGTCCGTACCGTCAGTGTTGTGTTGCTATGGAGACGCCCTGGACAAATAAAGGGACGAAGATCACGTTGGGGTTAGTTTTAGGTTTGTTGAGTGGGGAAAAGAGCAAAAGTGAGTTCACTGAAAATCCACAATCTGAACGTGTGTGTGGTGTGTGTGTGTGTGTGTGTGTGTTGAAGCTACAGAGTCAAGAGCTAACAAACATGACAATGACAGAATTAAAATGTGTGTCTGATTTAACTCCTCACCCTGACCATCGGCTGTCTTCCCCTCATCCTCCTCCTCCTCCCTGAGGCGTCTCCTCCTGTGGTTCATATCTGCAGGTTTACAGACAAATCAGCGTGGACTATATAAATACTGGTCCAATACACAGTGAGTGTGACGTCATGGCTGGAGCTGCATCAGGTCACATCACTGGGAATAGGTGCGGTTTATGGCATCAGGAGAAGTGGTTATTACAAGCACTTTAAGTTTTCACTTCAAAGTAAAAGAGAAACTACAAACAGAAAATGTGACGTCATGTGTCGTGTGTTGCCCTCAGCTTCCTAAGGCCTGAGGGATCTGAGGCCTGTGCTCCACCTGGACTGATCATGGTATCCCCCCCCCCCCGGACCTCGTCCTGTAAGGATCCTCGGCTCAACCTGCGCAGCGTCCGAGCCGAAAAACCCGGAGAGGAGGGCGCGTGGGTGACACGGGGACAGGGGGGGCAGGGGTCCCGCGCTGCAAAACGGAAAGGGGGAGCTGATAGGAGCAGATTAGGTCGGGCTAAAAACGTCGTCAGTTTTACTGGAGGAATTTAATTGCCCCGGGAGCCCTGCTTATCTGCCCCAGGGCGGTTATTAATACAACACCCGCGATAAAGAGGACGGAGGGGCACGGAGCACGCTGCTGCTGCTGCTGCTGCAGGATTCACCCTCATCACATCTGCCCCCGTGTTGGAAAGTTACTCTGTTTTATGTTGGTGCTGATTGAACTGTGTTTGTGGCCACACACGCCCTCGTGCTGCAGCCGGACGCCTCCGTCTCCAAAACTGCCGCGTCTAAGTTTTCTAAGAGTTTCAACGAGCCTCAGCTTCGCCAGGAGCCGCAGCCCCCGGTGGAGCTTCCTCTGAAGCCCCGGAGCGTTTCTGTAAATGTAAAGTCATCTTCAGATCAGGAGTTCTGGTGTTTGTTGTCGTCTCTGAGGCCCAGACGGTAAACGGAGCTCAGTCTGGGCGCGTGAGGCCGCGTCTGGGGGTGAAATCACCAAATCCACTGATTCTCATTTCCCCTAATGCACAAGGGTGAAGTGAACAAGGTACGACCCCCCCTCTCTCCTCCTCCTCTCCCTGAGTCTACCGAGGCCTGACCTGACCGCTGACCTTGACGCGCCGCACCACGCGCCGGGCTGAACCGCACCGTGCGCCTCTCCCGTGGAGCGCAGAGGTTTTTTACGCACGAACCTGCGTGAGCGTGACCCGCGGGTCACACAGGCCTCAGTGCGGGCCTGGCTCCAACTGAAAAAACTGGTACAATAACAACACATGTAGAGGAACACGTGTGCACGCGCAGAGTTGGCTCGTGCACGTGGCTCGTTGACAGAACCTGTGGCGTAAAAAGGCGAGGTGAACCGTCCACCATGTTCAATCCATTTCGAATCAAAACCACTGTGTGGGCATACGTCACGTCACGCACACACGCTCCACCCCCACCCTCCCCCCCCCTCTCTCTCTCTCCCTTCAGCCCACACGGACTTTCCATTTCACACACACCCTCCCCTGACATCAGAGGAGGCAGAGGCGCTCCTCGCCCCGGTCCAAAACTCCACTTACAAAGCCCGACATACTGTCTGTCAGAGAGGAGACCTGCGCGGACCAACCCGGGACTGATGCCCGTGTTTTCGTGCGAATTACGGGCAATGAGGCATTCCAGAGGCGTAACGCACCTCCAATCACAAAGACGGGGCTGTTAGGCTCAATTATTTGTTAAGGAAGGAGGGGGCAGAAGAAGGGGAGTGCATGTTACTCGGCGGGCTTCATTTCCTCGATGCTGCAGAGCAGGAGTGGATGACATGATGCTGCAGAGCCCGCTCACCTCCACGCCGTTTTCTGTCAAGGATATCCTCAAGCGGAGCAGCAGCAGCAGCAGCAGGCCGGGGCCCTGGAGCTCCAACACCGGGCCCACACCCAGCAGCAGCAGCACTTGGCGGGGTCTCCTCCCCAGCAGCAGCAGCAGCAGCAGCGGCATTTCCAGTCCCCGCCGTCCTGCATGCTGGACGGGGCCCGAGAGCCTTCCTTCTCGGACGGAGAGGAAAACTGGCCTACCTCAGCGGGTGGCGGTGCGGGACGAGGACCGCGGGACACCAGCCTGTCCCGGACATGTACGTCCACCCGGCCTGCAGGAGCCAAGCTGGAGGCCGCCGAGCTGGGGAGCAGGAGAGCAGTGATGTGACGCGCGAGCTTCTTCTGTAAAAGTGCAGATAGAAAAAAAGTCAGGAAAAGGACGCGTGTAACAGTGAGCAGCTGCTCACCGCAGAGTTTTACTGACACACCAGTGAACACACAGCTGTTTCACACAACACCATCATTTGCATGAGGCACAAAAAAAACGTAAACCTGTGACCTTAACAAAGCCGGGAGCGCGTCCTCCGTGACGCACGACGTGCATCACATTCATCCACTTACCTCACAAACTCATATTTTATTTGCATTATTTGATCATTACAGAACTGTGGGTGTGTGAGCAATTAACGCACCAAACACACACACACACACACACACACACACACACTATAAAACCTGCAGCTGTTTGTATCAAAGATGTTTTTAGTTCTGATTATTTGAGCTTAAAGGAAAAAAAATCCTGCAGAGATTAAAATATAAATAAAATTAAGCTCAGCCTTAACAGAGTGAAAACAGTTCAGACTTCTTATCTATAATCTGTGCAGGCAGCGCGTGCGCCTGTCCTCGTGCCCTGGGCTGCTCTTCCAGCTCCAGACACGATCCCGGTAAAAAGAGCGATCGGAGCCGGTGGCTGACGGATCCTGTGAAGTGTGCACATGTCAAACACTGAGCCGCACGCACGTTTACGCGGAGAGTGTTATGATGTGTGGACCATAAACCGACCGTGAGCTTAAAGAGGCCTGTAAAAGAAATGAGACAGAGACACGGCGGCGGCCTCGAGGAGGCTTCAGGAAGTAACCGGGAGTCGAAGCGTTTTTACGCCGAGATGTTTTTCTGTCTCCGCCTTCTCTGTGTCTCACGGCTCGTGTTTTAATTCTGTTATCTTGTTTTTATGAAGATTATCTCAGGTCTCATTTCGCTGGGTAAATATGTTAGAATTGTATATGAGCTTATAAATGTTGGAGTGACTGTGTGTTGAACTCTCGGGCTGCGGGGGTGGACTGGGAGAACTGGGAGCACTGGGCCGTGTGTTGTTTTTACGCACAAAGACCCGTACTCGTGGTTTAACGCTTCCTCTCCTGTGTGTTTCCCAACCCGCCCCAGAGAGCTGCGGGCTGGCGTCCCGGGAGGAGGGCAGCGGAGGGCGGGCAGGGCGACTCGGAGAGGCCGGTGCAGAAGCAGCGGAGCCGGCGGAGACCCCGGTGCTCTTCTCCCAGGCGCAGGTCTTCGAGCTGGAGCGGCGCTTCAAGCAGCAGCGCTACCTGTCCGCCACGGAGCGGGAGCACCTGGCCACCACCCTCAAGCTCACCTCCAACCAGGTGAAGATCTGGTTCCAGAACCGCCGCTACAAGTGCAAGCGGCAGCGGCAGGACAAGTCTCTGGAGGCGGCGGGGCAGCACCAACTCTCCGCCGCGGCGCGTCGCCGTGCCGGTGCTGGTCCGAGATGGGAAGCCGTGTCTGGGCGGCCGCCCAGAGCTACCCCGCCGCTGCTCCTACGCATCCAACCCGTACAGTTATAACGGATACCCGGCATACACGTACAACAGCCGGCCTATAACTCCAACTACAGCTGCACGTACACGAGGCATCCCCCGCGCTCCCGCCGTCAGCACCCCCACGCCTTCATGAACATGAACTTGGGAACGTGAGCGGCCTCGGCGGCTCCGCTCAGGCCCATACACACCAGGGGACAGCTGTCACATCGTGCCAGGGCTCCCTGCAGGGGATCCGGGCTGGTAGCGCCCTCCACACCCCCCACACACCCCTACTTCACCGCCAGAACAAACTGGTGTCGTTTTTTTTTTTTTAATAAGGGGGGGGGGGGGGGCTCTCAGGTTTTGGTCACAAACCTTTAGGAGCGCGTGACACAGAAAACAGAAAACAGCGCAGAGTATCAAACATGTTAAATGAGGATCACCTGCGGCCGCTTCACCTGTCTCAGCCCAGAGCAGTGCGCGTGACGCGGGGCGGAGGTCCGGGCAGCGCCGTGCTCCGGTGCTCCGGTGCGGCCCGGGGACGCGTGTCCTCCTCCGACTGCTGTTGTTTTGTAATGTTGTTTTAACATGATATTTTTAGATGAATTGATCTGAATTGTTTTTTCTTTTTGGTTCAACAGAATTGTTTTAGTCTATTTCACATCTATTCAAATAATAAATCCAACAAATAAGATCCGCTGCGTTTTGACTCTGACACCGTCACCCCGCCGTTAACACGGGGAACATTAGTGATAGATCACTGGTGAATCTCATGCACGGTGGCAAATTTTGCTCATAGACACATTAAGGGGAGGGGGGGGGGCTGCTGCTGCTGCTGCTGCTGCTGCAGGAGAGGAGAGGCCGGGCCACAGGAACTCTTTGTCCCGGTGCCAGGCGACGTGAAAAGAGAAGTTATTCTCCATTTGAGGTCCTTAAAGGACGCGATTAAGCACCTAAAATACCCCGAAGAGCGCGCTGCAGCCGGGCTGGGAGCGGAATAATGGCTCTTATTGGATTGTCGGACAAAAGGGTGTGGTAGGCAGAGCCGGGCACTCAGCAAAGACAAAGGCGCACAGGGGGCGCGAGATTGACGTCCTAATATTCCCATTTGGGACAGGCAGCGGGGCCACTGTGCGCGCTATAGAAGGGGACACGCAGGAAAAAATGTGGTCACTTTTGTTCCCCCTTCAGGAGGCTTTCATTGTCCCCGGAGAAAGGCTCTGCCCAGATCCCAAAGCCGCGAGGCTCGGGGGGCAGCCGGGGCTGGAGGTGGAGGCAGCGGGGGAGGCGTCGTGTGAAAGAAGGGGTATTATTGCTACAAGTTTCACCATTTATCCACATGAGGGAATGGACGGGAGAGTTTTAAAGGTGTGGGGGGCTATTATTCAGTGTGAGGGTGTTATTTCTGCCCAGACCGACGTTATTCTCTCAGGTAACAGCCTGAACCACAAGAGAACTTCTTCATCATCATCATCATCATCATCATCATCATCATCAAATATATTACTGGTTTTAACATAGTAAATATTTGATCGATCATCACTGAGGTAAAGGTAAAGGTAGGTTTCAGAATAAAATCTGCTCCACTGCTTCTTTATTATAAAACCTTTTATTACGATCATCACAAAAAATGCTAATAATGTGACTGATCAATAACTCTGTCAGGAAATCAATGGAGAAAACACTGAGCCAATCATCATCATCAAAACTTCTCTGGTTTCTGAAAAAAAATGAAACAATTTATTATTATTTTTACTGTTTTTGTTCTGATAAACTTCTGATTGTTGTTGTCTGATCAGATAATGAATCAATCAAACACGCAGTGTGTGGGTGGTGGGAGGAGCTCGTGCAGCGTCTTTGGTCTCAGTTAATGAGCCAGGAACAAAAAACGTCGCTGTTACCTTCAGAGTAAAAGCCGCCGGTGTTGTGTGATTCATGGCTCGGGGTATTTGCTGTGGAGGAGGCTGTTGTGTGATTCATGGCTCGGGGTATTTGCGGTGGAGGAGGCTGTTGTGTGCGCGCGCGCGCGGAGGCCAAAGCACCAATTGCTGTTTTTCCTCTGCGCGTTAATTGTGCCTCGCGCCTGAGAACAGTTGTTTCCCAAACCGTCTCCATGTGTAATTACAGCAACACCGAGGCCCGAGCAGGCCGCGGGGGGATTGGGGTAAGAGAAACGGGGGATAAATGATCATTAGTCTGAAATGTTTAAGAAGCGCCTTCAAAATAAAAGACAATTCCCTGAGATCTTATTATTATCATATTAATCATTATTTACCTCCATTAATGATCCATCAGCCACTTTTACGCACGTGCAGCTCCTCCCGGTTAATTGGACTCCACGCCGCAGCTCTAAAACCGGTTCATTAGATCAGATAGGAGGAGGAGGAGGAGGAGGAGGAGGAGGAGGAGCTCCATCATGGAGCTCCGCTATTCGGCGGTCATCGCAGCGTCTCTCCGCCCAGACAGTTGGTCTGTCCCCGGGGTCCAGATTGAGATCTGTCGCTCTGAGACCGGATCAGCTCCTGTTTGGGACCAAACCACACCACACACACACATACACACACACACACACTAAAGTGCTTCAGTTAAAGGCCTCGTGCCTCCGACTCACTAAAACATGGATTAATAGGGAGGTAAACACTGATAATCGCGCGCCGCCCGAGGTTCTGCTGCCTCGGCCGCAGGTCACGCGCTGATGGACACAGAGACAGAGACAGACGAGAGGCGTCCGACAGGTAAACACACCTCAGCACGCACGCACACACACACACACACACACACACACTAGTTAATCTGTCATAATTCACCTCAGTTAAAACGAACTTCCTGTTCGAGTCCAAGGAAAAATAAAAAATTTGATGAAGAAGTTAAAGTTTCTGTCACAACAACGTTTGACGTAAACACGCGTGTTGCTGTTGTTCTGTCTGTCTCTGACGTCACGCTACAACACCATCCAGATGAGTCCTCGCGACCTTTTTACTCGTAAAGGTGTAAAAATATCTCTGAACGAGAAAAGGATCAAGGTGTTCAGTCATTCTGATCAATAGATTATTAATAATCGATAAGTGCTGTGAGCAGCCGGAAAACGTTTATAAATTCATCTTGAACTTTTAATGTGAAAAACTTCGATCATTTAATTTGTTCGTTTCAGAGCGAGAGGTTTGAGACGAAAACACACCAAAAACTATTTTTAATTAGATATTAAATACAATAATGATATTGATACTGATAATAATATTAGTATATTATTATGAATAATAACGTTATATTATTAGTAGTAAATATTATTATTTTATTATTAGTTATTATTATTAATAATATTATATTATTACTAAACAATAAAAATAAAAAGCTTCGAACAGAAACTACAGTTTAATTTAAATGAAGCTGTTCAGGTGTTTTTACCGTTTGTGCTGCTGATGCTGATCACACCTGAAAGATATGACAAGTGAGTCATCCTCACCACACACACACACACACACACACACACACACACGAATGCACCTGTGGTTACAGTCGGTTGCAGAGTAAAACACATCAGCAGAGCAAATAATTAAAACATAGTGATGCATGCACTCATGTGTGTGTTGATGTATGTGTGTTGTGTGTTGTGTTGTGTGTGTGTTTGATTCTCTAACTCTGATTTGTTGAGCCTCTCTGAGTCCAGAGATGTGACATGTGACATCATCAGTGTAAACGTTTATCATTGGTTCAAAGTATAGTTTTGTTTCTACAACATTTCAAACTTTTTGGTGCTGAATCCTGTGAATGTCGATCCTCACTGATCAGAATCCTAATCAGAATCAGATTGTTTATTGATCACCAGGGAGAAATGACTTCTGAGGCTGATGAGATGATGATGATGAGGATGATGGTGGAGTGTTCCTTCACCTGCTCAGTGTGTGTAGATGAAACGGCCTCGTTCTCTCTGATCATGGATCCAGTCGTGTTTTCACTCTGTGGAAAACGAAGGTCACATCCACATCATCAATAATCTATAGTCGATCACTGACTCATGGCTGCTTTTATTGTGAAAATGTCCAGAAAGTGTTTTTATAATTCTTTAATCCCACATCACTGAGCTTCCTCTTCCTCCTCCTCCTCCCCTCCTCCTCCTCCTCTCCTCTTCCTCCTCCTCCTCCTCCTCTCTTCCACCCTGTCAGGCTTTTTACTCTCTTTTCAAATGACTGTTTATATCACCAAATGAATGGGATCACAACTTCCGCTGAAGTGACTCAAGTGACAGAGAGTTATGATGACAGTGAATCAGCAGGTGATGAAAAGTGAAGGTTCAAACTCACATGGATCATGTAGATCTCAGAAATAAGTCTCTGTCAGTCCGCGAGATAAAAATACGTTTCTGATTCACGTGTCGATGTTTGTTGAAGCAGACACAGATTATCTGACACATCGCATGGCTCGTGGTAAAGACGCCAAAGAAATCATCATGTTCATCAGTGGTCAGAGGAAAACATGATGATGATGATGTGAGATGATGATGAGACTTCCCTCTTTACATTGACTGTATCATAGTTATCAGTCCAGACTAAACCTGTTCCGCGTGTTGGTGTGTGTGTGGTTTATAACCACACACACCAACACTCGGTGTTCCACATGCTACACATGATGGTGATGAAAGGTTTTGAGGACATCAGGGCAGCTAAACGCATTATCTAGATGTTACAGCTTACACAGTGTTTGATATGATTATATTAACACTGAGAAAACCAGGGTTTAAAAAGTGCTTTGATATAAAAAAAAAAAATGGCAGAAGAAGTCAAACAGCAGTGACATACAACCCAGAGGACGCAGAGGACCAGGTGACGTGAGGTGATGAGGTGAACTGAGCAGAGTCGTCGAGTGCTGAGTCTAATAAAGAGAAAACAGACTCGTGTGTTAATGTTTGTGTCTTTGTCAGTGTGGAGTGTGTGTCTTGGCTCGCTCTCCACCTCTGTCATAACACCCACATGTCGCTGCTGCTGCTGCCTCACGCCTCCTCTGATTGGTCCATTTTAAGGCACTATAGGCTCCGCCTCCATCAGTGCAACATTCGGTAGGCTGCAGAGTGAGCAGCGACAAAGGCCCGGACAGGCTGCGTTCACACACACACACAACAGAGTGATCTGAGGCCTAACCCTTCAGTTTCATTACTGTACGACGACCATGTCAGAGGTTCTGCTGCTAAAACAATGGCCGACACTCAGCAGCTGCACCACAGACTCTCTTGCTGCTGCTCTGAGGCGTCGACTACAGACACTGCTCTCACACTGATTCACAAACTGTTCATAGGCTCAGGACTCAGGGCCAGAAATGAGCTGCTGGATCCTGTCAGCCCCCCCCCCCACACACCTCCACCCTTGCTTTCCCTTCTCCATTACTAAAGCAACATGCACTGCGTTTATATGGTGCAGGAAGCAACAGTGAGAACCACCACATTAAAACATCACAGTAACATACGTTTACCTCCATGCAATTGATGCAGTTAGCCAAAGGTCAAAGGTCAAAGACGAGGGAAGATCCGGCATCTGAAAAAGTGCAGCTGTGCGACGACAGACAAACAGCAGCAGGTAACAGCAGCAGTACAGAGGAGCCACGCCTCCACAGGTGTTTTATACCATCGACCTGAAGGTAGAAGTACAAAGTGTGAGTGAAGACGTTGATCTGTGCGTCAACAGTGCAGCGGTCTGAGCCGCTAGCAAACAGCAAACAATGGAGGAAGCTATCACATTTGCACCACTCATTAGCGATACAGATCTTTTGGTCTCTTGCTTCTTATGAAACGATCCCTTCACTGACTAAAAAGGACCTTCAGTCTGAAGAGGGAAACGGCCCAGGCAGAGGCTGAGGACAAACTGTCACTAGATCGTGTGCTAGCTGAGGTTAGTACATGAGCTAGCTAACTATAGTCACGATAGCTGCATCCTACGTAGCCTACTGCATCACAACGTGCCGTTCCGGTTGCCTAGCAACTCTCATAATGAGTTGGCTAACTTTACGTTTTAAAAGTTCTTGTTTTTCAAGAGTTAAACCGTGAGCTGAGCAGAAACTCAATACTCAGATCTGAAAGAGGAACCTTCAGGCTCTCTGACCACATTGTTGCAGCCATTTTGTTTTTATTGCTAGCATGCAGGGAATTAGGGATGGATCTCAGGGATTCCAGTTTATTACATACATTACATTATAGCATCAATCTTGAGGTTTCAGTTCGAGGCCTGAGGAGCTGCTCTGCTAACATTAGCTTGTTAGCATGCAAAACACATTTATGACTGCAAAAATAAATAAAAGGTAATAAATACACCTCGTGTACAAAGTCATGTCACACTTACAGCACTGAACACTGTGTCTGAATAGACCTCAACCATGACCGCCTCCGCACATAAATAATCTTGGATTACAGATTGATGGATTGATGATTATGTTTATACAAGCAAACAAGGCTAAAGGGCAGGAGGCGAAACTGTGCAGAAACTGTGACTAGCGAAAACATCAGCTGTGAGGGTTTCGGAGCTGATAAGTCGACGTGTACAGTGAGAGTGGGGGCCTTGCAGTCTGCCGGTGGGAGTCTCAGCCTCTTCAATGAGAAATCCACAATTGAAAATGTGAACCTACGAGCTTTAGCGTGAAGTGCGTGCGGAGGCTGCACAGTGTCTCCTCCGTCAGCTCACATGTAATGCTCGCTGACGTCGCCTAATAGATTTGCATGGACATGGATGTTTGGAAATCTTTTTAACTGGTTTCCCGTGTCCCAGGATGAGTTGGGGGGGTGGGGGGGGGGGGGGCGGGGCTGGAGAAGAGCAGCCAAGAGGGACGACTCAGGCTCGTCCATCAGTCGGAGATATCTAAATATTTATCCTGTGATCCACATTTATCCGTTCACTGGTGAGCTTTCTGGGTCAAAAAACATTATGTTTCCGGGGAAGATACACGAGTATACTGGTGTTTAATCCGATGCTACCCACAGAGATTTATCCTAAACTGTCAGGGTTTACAATAACACACATAAATTGTGGTGTGTGTGTCTCACTTAAAAATCATTAGGCTCATTAATTGGAAGTCGGGCTCCAGCTGGGAAAATCTGGGCAGCAGGGAAAAATGAGATGTGCAACCTTGGCCTCCGTCAGCAGCTGATATCCAGGTGCTCTTGAGCAAGGCACTTCATCAAAGCCGACTGACCAACAGTTACGAGATCGGGTTTCTCCGGGGAAACTTAAAAGCTGACTCCGGTCCAGACGTTTAGCTCCACTAGCATGGATTTTAGACAACAAAGAAGCGGGCCTGTTAGCCGTGGCAGGGCGTGGCTCTCGACTTCAACAACTGGAGGCCTTCAAGTGGGTGATTAAGAACAAAAAGCCTTTGGTAAATACCACACACTCTACACTGTGACACCGTAAGGAAGAATGTGCTCGCGTTTTGT